>JAMKQA010000082.1:0-96301 GCA_024699735.1 Posidonia australis
GTGTAGGAATGTGTGTGTTTAGAACTACATATGGACATCCTTTTATAGGCAAACAAGTTTTCCTAATTGAGTCTAACGACTAGGAAATCTGCAATTTTCTGACAGTAGATTCGGTATGCCGATTTGGAACGGTCGACCGAAATCTACAACGGTCAGGACAGATCGGTATGCCGGAAGATTTTCGGTCTGCCGAAAAGCTGTTTTTTCCTTTTGTCCATGAATCTTCGGTGTGCCGTTTGATCTGCCGATATTCCCTGAAACGGTCTTCCGATTGTGAACGGTCGACCGAATTTCTGGTAACTTTGATTCTTTTTGAATTTCGGTGCTCCGAGTGATGTACCGAAATACCCTGATTTGGTATACCGAAATAATTCGGTGTTCCGAAATGTATATAAGCTACAAAAGGCTTCTAACTTCATATGAATCCAATCACATGAATATTATACATAAGTGAATATTATGCCTTTGTAAATGATTTTTATATTCAGTACTTGAGTATTTCATATTTTATTAAGTGATTATTAACAAATAATTACATGTCATTTGTTATCATCAAAATGTACTTAAAGATTTTTTCAACACCCTTGACCTTGGCCAATCTGGAGCCAGGCATTGAGTCTATCTCAGTGACCCCAACTCGGGTTCCAGATGTATCACTGATGGCCCCACTTCCTCAAGGTTCCTTCTCTTTTAGCACTCTGCCCATTATGGCAACATTCCTCGCAGATTCCTTGCCTCCAGGGCAACCTACCTCTATCCTATCGCGTAGGCAGAATATCTGCTGGCTCTCGCTCAGAAGATCGAGAGCATGGCCTTGACCATTCAGTCCACTATAGATCCCAATATTCCTAAGGCTCCTCGACAGCCTGCTTCAGTGTTCCAGGCATCAACACCACCACTTCAGCCTTCACCCCAGCTCCTAACTGCACACACACATCACATCATTGCACAACATTCAACTCCGGCATCTAGTGGTCAACCCCTCGGGTTGGCTGGATTGCAGCATCCCCAGAGCTTACAGCCTAGCACCGGAGGAGCACTCACCGGCATGATGGTGGATCCGGAGGAGCACTCAGGTACGACCCATACGGCATATGCGGCCCTCCCCTTGCTGCATCACCCTCACCGGCAGCAGCTCCAGATACCCTCCTTGCTAGGGTAGGTGACCTAGAGAGAGCACTTCGACAAGTGCAGGGAGGCGATCGCCAACCCTACGAATTCTAGGACCTCTGTTATTTCCCAGAGGCGACACTCCCACCACAATTCCAAATCCCAGATTTCGAGAAATATAACGGTAAGGGTTGCCCTATTTCACATCTTCGGGCATATTACGGAGATCTCGCTCAGCTCCAGGCTGACGAGAGGCTGTTAATCCGCCACTTCCAAAAGGGTCTCACCGGTTTGGCCCTAAAGTGGTTCACAACGCTTGACATGGGCTCGATCAAGACTTAGAACGACCTCTCGCAGGCGTTCATGGACCAATATGCCTTTAACCTCGACTTGGTCCCAAAGCGGGAAGACCTTGTCACCACAAAATAGAAGCCCAACGAGCTGTTCTAGGAGTATGTCGGCTGCTGGCGCGCCCTTGCATCACAAGTAAAGGATAGGCCCCTTGATGAGGAGTCTATCGAAATCATTACCCGAAGAGCGCAGCCTGATGTTGGGGCTCTGTTGAGCATTCAACTTGTCACCACCTTCCCATCTCTGATTCGGGTGGGTGTGCGTGTGGAGAGCTCCCTCCGCAATGGTAGCTTTCCCGTACTCGCCACATTTGTCAAACAAGTCGCATCCTCGGTTCACTAGGCGAGCATTAACACTCGCAACAGCACTGGCGCCAGTTACCCTAAAAGGCGGGATCCTCCCAAGCCCGCAGTCACATACGTGGGATCAACTGCCACGCCCGTCAATGTGGTGAACCAACCAGGCCCGAGTCAGTTAGTTTACGCACCTAAACCTAGGGCACCGCACACACCACAAATCACTACCACCGCCCAGCCGGTGTATCCCACGGCACCGGTCTGGCAAGGACCTCGTCTAGGGTAGAGAAGGTCTCCGCGTGCTGCACGACAATATACACCACTTGTTGAGCCGCTGAGTGCCATCCTCCCTAAGGTGGTGTCACTCCTGAAGCTCCCGGAGATCTGCCCCCCATCGAATCCTCTTCCGGGGTGGTACGACACAAGCCCTTTTTGCAATTTCCACCATTGCGCGGGCCACTCAACGGACAATTGCATGGCTCTTCAGAACTCCGTTCAGGACTTGATTGACAACAAGGTCATCGTCATTGACACTCAGGAGGCACACACTGCACCTGCACCACCACCGGCACAAGCACCTACACCATTGGCCTATGCAAACATTGTCAACCAACCCATGCCGGCACACAATAACTCAGCAGGCCTTGGGACCTCAAGAATCCATTTCATCTCCATCTCTAGGTCCACGACACTTGTAGTAGACCCCTCTGACCTGATTCATATCGTAGATGAGCCTTTCCCTACCCATCTTTATCATTCGAGCCATGCCAGTTCTGAATCAGCTGTCCACATGATACGGTTGACCGCTAGGGCAGAGCATACCGCCGCACTGCCAACCGTGCACTCTGGGTCATCTATTCGCCTATTAGCTTGACCCATGCCTAGTCAGCCTGTCCAGTCTACACTTTCGTCTCCTGTTCAATACCCAGTCCAGTCTCTAGTTCAGCCTCTTGAACTATATCCTATTCAATCCTCGTCTGACCAAGCCACCTCTTTGTCAGTTCTCTGTCGGCACCACTGGAGTTGGCGGTACGTACCCCTCTTGTCGTCCACCTGACGAGGGACACTCACTGTGTACCCTACGATTATGCCACAGAAATGTGTGCAGAAGTCACCAGGTCAGGGAGGGTGTATAGGCCACCAACCGTAGCAGCCCAGCCTACCCGTCCAATGTCTTCCAATCCTCAGCCAGCTACCCAAACTGCCAGGACGGTCCCTTGCTCTGTACCTACTTCTTCGATCAGGCAGAAGCAGCCCTCTGCCTACATCACATCTCAACTGAAGAAGGTCAAGGCTGATATCTCCATTTGGGATCTCATTCATACTTCGGTAGAACATTGAGAGGCCTTCCTCAGGGTCTTTCAGGCTGCTCACGTCTCCCCCACCATAGAAATGTCTGCTCTCGAGAATATGGTGGGTATGATTGCCAAGCTACATGTCATTTCCTTTTCCAGTGAGGAGTTGCCTCCGACAGGAGTCAATCATAACAAGCCCCTATTCATTACGGCGCAATATCAGAACTTCTGAATCCCCCTCACGTTGTTTGATAATGGCGCAGGCCTTAACGTCTTCCCTTTGTGCACATCAAATAAAATCGGATTCAAAGTTGAGGATATTACACCAACTACGAAGGGAATGACGGCTTTTGATAACACGCATCATGACGTGCTGGGGATGCTAGTTATTCCTCTCACCATAGGGCCTATAGTCTTTGATGTCGAATTTTACATCGCAGATCTAGAGCCCTCTTTCAATCTTCTGCTAGGGCGCCCTTGGTTGCACAAGCATCAGTTGATCCCCTCGACCCTCTACCGCATGGTCAAGTTCCACTAGGGCAACGACGTAGTTGTCGTCTTGGTGGAAGATCTTGACAAGGAAAAGGTCAAGTCGTCTCCGCTGTCTCCCTCCAGACCGTCCACTTTGATCCTAAACTGTCCGATGTCATGTTCCGGGTTAACCGTTTCGAGCCTGTCAACTACATTCTGGCTCTCGAGCGTGTCAGTTACCTGACCGTTCGTAGAAACCCCCTTCGGATGATCGAAAACTTTTGTCGCAAATGGGGATACAAGAAGGGGACACCGCTTGGGCGACACGGACAAGGAATCTCCTAGCCCATCCAGGTAGAAGATAGGTGAGAGTTCGAAGGCCTCGGATACGAGTGGCAACCGCACCAAGATGGACATTCGCACACTCGGAGGTACAAAAAGATTGTGATTCCCTCAAACCTCACCAATTTTGTGAGTGTAGAGATATCAGATCCCAATCAGAGCCAAGCCACCGCAGAGAGGAGCCGACTCTAGAGGGTACAGTCACAACCTCAGCCAAGGGTAAGTATTTCGACGACATCTGCCACTGCCCTAACAGCAAATCCCACAGTGGTAGTCCTACAAGCAAAGACCTCAATAGACCAATCAGTGCAGTTGGTCAGTCTAGGGCACCGTTCACAGCAATCTCAGATTCAATCAGAAGAGACCCGTAGTCCAGAGGAGGCAGTGGCATAGCATGGTACTGACAGAGATTCGGATGGCATCCTGGCAGAGGATGAGGTAGTCAGTAGAGCAGTGCAGGCAAGCGAACAAGTCAACGACTTGGAACTTCTGTTTCAACAGCAGTTGTCAGTGTTGGCAGAGGATGCAGCAGAACATTAGAGGCTGAAGAAAGGAGAGTCAAGGGTCTCAGGATCAGAGCCAGTAGTTCCCCACCAGCAGTCGGACCACTCACTCATCATGGTCTTGTCTGACTCATAGCCAGAACCCACTAGACCATTATAGTTAGTCTCATTGAAGCAGGGAGGCGGGCCTAGATTGTATTTGTAGAAGAAGCCTCACCATAAGCAAGGTGAGGGTCAAAAAAAAAAGACCCTGAGTTAAGCTCAGGGGGAAGGCCAGGCGGCATCACTCCCATCAGTTAGAAGCAGGACAGTCGCCAATCAGTCACACCCTTTGAAAACCCAAAAAAAAAATCAAAAAATCCAAAAAATCAAAAAATTCAGAAGGCGTATATCCTTGCCTTGCAAAGTATCCTTTTGTGCATCGTGCATCATCCACTACTCAATCATGCATGCATATTTCAAAATAATCAATGATTCAAGTGCATCTAATCCATAACATTCGTCTTTTTATACGCACTCAGTAACTTAAGCATCCATAATTGCATCCAGCCATGCATAAAGCATTAGCATCTCATCCCGATGACGAGAATCGGAATAGCTAGCCCGCTTGAGAAGGGTCTACACCTCTTCAGTTGTCACTACCTAGACAATCTACTGAGTGAGGGAGCCACCATCCAAACATGGTTAGGCGAAGTGTCCAAACTCCCACGGGGACTTACACCTCCAGAGGGAGATAAAATGTTAGGAGCGAGCATGAGTGTGAGCCCAAAAAAAATAAAAATAAAAATAAAAATATCCACAAGGAACAACTCTTTATTCCCAGCTAGTAAGCAAGTTGTACATAGCTCTTATTCCTCTTCTTGAATATCCTTTAAGTCCAGAGAAGATTCGAGTTTTGTCCCTTTCTCGCGACTCCTTTAAGTCCAGAGGAGTCCCGAGTCGCTGATTCTTGGCCTTCAGGAACAACTCTTTATTCCATTTTCTTGTTACTCCTTTAAGTCCGGAGGAGATTCAAGTTTTGTCCCTTTCTTGCGACTCCTTTATGTTCGGAGGAGTCCTGAGTCGCAGATTCTTGGCCTCCAGGAGCAGTTCTTTATTTCCTTTTCTCATGTCACCTTTAAGTCCGGAGGAGATTCGAGTTTTGTCCCTTTCTTGCGAATCCTTTAAGTCCGGAGGAGTCTTCCATCGCTGATTCCACGCCTCCAGGAACAACTCTTTATTCGCTTTTCTCGTCTCCTTTAAGTCCAGAGGAGATTCAACTTTAGTCCCTTTCTCGTGACTGTTTAAAGTCCGGTGGAGTCCCGAGTCGCTGATTCCTGGCCTCTAGGAACAACTCTTTATTTCATTTTCTTGTGACCCCTTTTAGTCTAGAGGAGATTCGAGTTTTGTCCCTTTCTAGCGACTCCTTTAAGTTCAGAGGAGTCCTGTGTCGCTGATTCCTGGCCTCCAGGAATAGTTCTTTGCTTCCTTTTCCCGTCCCACCAATAAGTCCGGAGGAGATTCAAGTTTTTTCCCTTTCTTGTGTCTCCTTTAAGTCCGGAGGAGTCCTGCATCACTGATTCTTGGCCTCCAGGAATAACTCTTTATTCCCTTTTCTCGTGTCTCATTTAAGTCCAGAGGAGATTCAAGTTTTGCCCCTTTCTTGTGTCTCCTTTAAGTCCGGTGGAGTCCTACGTCGCTGATTTCTAGCCTCCAGGAACAGCTTTTTATTCCCTTTTCTCGTCTCTCCTTTATGACCGAAGGAGATTCGAGTTTTGTCCCTTTCTCACGACTCCTTTAAGTCTGGTGGAGTCCCGAGTCACTGATTCCAAGCCTCCAGGAACAGCTCTATATTCCTTTTATTGTGTCTCCTTTAGGTCCGAAGGTGATTCGAGTATTGTCTCATTCTCACGACTCCTTTTAGTTTGGAGGAGTCCCGAGTCGCTGATTCCTGGCCTCCAGGAACAACTCTTTATTCCCGTTTCTCATAACCACTTTAAGTCCGGAGGAGATTCGAGTTTTGTCCCTTTCTCGCGACTCCTTTATGTTCGGAGGAGTCCATAGTCGCTGATTCCTGGCCTCGAGGAACAGTTCTTTATTTCCTTTTCTCGTGTCTCCTTTAAGTCCGAAGGAGATTCATGTTTTGTCCCTTTCTCGTGACTCCATTCTGACTGGAGGAGTCCTACATCGTTGATTCCTGGCCTCCAAGAACAGCTCTTTATTCCCTTTTCTCGTGTCTCTTTTAAGTCCAGAGGAGATTCGAGTTGTGTCCCTTTCTAGCGACTCCTTTAAGTCTGGTGGTGTCCCGAGTCGCTGATTTTTGGCCTCCAGGAACAGCTCTATATTCCTTTTATCGTGTCTCCTTTAGGTCCGGTGGAGATTCGAGTTTTGTCCCTTTCTCGTGACTCTTTTAAGTCTGGAGGAGCCCCGAGTCGTTGATTCCTGGCCTCCAAGAACAACACTTTATTCTTGTTTCTCGTTACACCTTTAAGTCTGGAGTAGATTCGAGTTTTGTCACTTTCTCGCGACACCTTTAAGTCTAGAGGAGTCCTGAGTAGCTGATTCCTAGACTCCAGGAATAGTTCTTTTTTCCTTTTCTCGTGTATCCTTTAAGTCCAGAGGGGATTCATGTTTTGTCCCTTTCTCGCGACTCCTTTTAGTCCGGTGGAGTCCTACGTCGCTGATTCCTGGCCTCCTGGAACAACTCTTTTTTCCCTTTTCTTTAGTCTCCTTTAAGTCCGGGGGAGATTCGAGTTTTGTCCCATTCTCACGACTCCTTCAAATCCGGTGGAGTCCATCGTCGCTGATTCAAGGACTCCAGGAACAACTGTTTATTCCCTTTTCTCGTGTCTCCTTTAAGTCCAGTGGAGATTCGAATTTTGACGCTTTCTCGTGACTCCTTTCAGTCCGGAGGAGTCTCGAGTAGCTGATTCCTAGCCTCCCGGAACAGCTCTTTATTCCCTTTTCTCGTGACTCCTTTTAGTCCAGAGGAGATTCGACTTTTGTCCCTTTCTCGCCACTCCTTTAAGTCTGGAGGAGTCCGGCGTCGCTGATTCCTGGCCTCCAGGAACAGCTCCTTATTCCCTTTTCTCGTGTATCCTATAAGCCCGGAGGAGATTTGAGTTTTGTCCCTTTCTTGCGACTCCATTAATTCCAATGGAGTCCTGCGTCGCTGATTCCTAGCCTCCAGGAACAACTTTTTTTTCCTCTTCACGTGTCTCCTTTAAGCTCAGAGGAGTCCCAAGTCGCTAATTCCTGGCCTCAAGGAACAACTCGTTATTTTCTTTTCTCGTGTCACCTTTATGTTTTGAGGAGATTCGAGTTTTGTCCCTTTCTCGTGACTCCTTTAAGTCTAGAGGAGTCCTGCGTAGCTGATTCCTAGCCTCCAGGAACAGCTCTTTATTCCCTTTTCTCGTGTCTCCATTTAGTCCGGAGCCGATTTTAGTTTTGCCCCTTCCTCGCGACTCCTTTAAGTAAGGGGGAGTCCTGCATCGCTGATTCCTAGCCTGCATGAACAACTCTTTACTCCGTTTTCTCGTCTCCTTTAAGTCCGGAGGAGGTTCGAGTTTTATCTTTTTCTCGCGACTACTTTAAGTCCGGAGGAGTCCTGCATCGCTGATTCCAGGCCTCTCAGAATAACTCTTTATTCCCTTTTCTCGTCTCCGTTAAGTTCAGAGGAGATTCGAGTTTTGTCCCTTTCTTGCGACTGCTTAAAGTTTGGTGGAGTCCCGAGTCGCTGATTCCTGGCCACCAGGAACAACTCTTTATTCCCTTTTCTCGTGTCTCCTTTAACTCCGGAGGAGATTCTTGTTTTCTCCCATTCTCATGACTCCTTCAAGTCCAGTGGAGTCCTACGTCGCTGATTCCAGGCCTCTAGGAACAGCTCTTTATTCCCTTTTATCGTGTCTCCTTTAAGTCCGATGGAGATTCAAGTTTTGTCCCTTTCTCGCGACTCCTTTATGTTCGGAGGAGTCTCGAGTAACTGATTTCTGGCCTCATGGAACAGCTCCTTATTCCCATTTCTCGTAACTCCTTTTAGTCCAGAGGAGTCTTGCGTCGTTGATTCCTGGACTCCAGGAATAGCTCTTTATTCCCTTTTCTCGTGTCTCCTTTATGCCCAGAAGCGATTCGAGTTTTGTCCCTTTCTCGCGACTCCTTTAAGTCCGGAGGAGTCCTGCATCGTTGATTCCTAGCCTCCAGGAACAACTCTTTATTTTTCTTCTCGTGTCTCCTTTAATTACAGAGGAGATTCGAGTTTTGTCTCTATCTCGCGAATCCTTTATGTCTGGAGGAGTCCTGCGTCGCTGATTCCTAGCCTCCAGGAACAACTCTTTATTCCCTTTTCTCGTGTCTCCCTTATGACCGGAGGAGATTCGAATTTTATCCCTTTCTCGCGACTCCTTTAATTCTGGTGGAGACCTGAGTCGCTGATTCCATGCCTCTAGGAACAGCTCCATATTCCTATTATCGTGTCTCCTTTAGGTTTGGAGGAGATTCGAGTTTTGTCCCTTTCTCGCGACTCCTTTAAGTCCGGCGGAGTCCAGTGTCGCTGATTCCTAGTCTTTAGGAATAGTTCTTTATTTCCTTTTCTCGTGTCACCTTTAAGTCCAGAGGAGATTCAAGTTTTGTCCCCTTCTCGTGACTCCTTTAAGTCCAGAGGAGTCCTGCGTTGCTGATTCCTAGCCTCCATGAACAGCTCTTTATTCCCATTTCTCGTGTCAGTTTTTAGTCCGGAGGAGATTCAAGTATTGCCCCTTTCTCGTGTCTCCTTTAAGTCCGGAGGTGATTCAAGTTTTGTCGCTTTCTCGCGACTCCTTTAAGTCTAGAGGAGTCCAGCGTCGTTGATTCCTGGCCTCTACGAACAACTCTTTATTCCCTTTTCTCGTGTCTCCATTAAGTCCGGAGGAGATTCGAGTTTTGTCCCTTTCTTGCGACTCCTTTAAGACCGGAGGAGTCCTAAGTAGTTGATTCCTGGCCTCCTGGAACAGTTCTTTCTTTCCTTTTCTCATGTCACCTTTAAGTCCGGAGAAGATTCGAGTTTTGTCCCTTTCTCACGACTCCGTTAAGTCCGGAGGAGTCCTGCGTCGCTGATTTCAGGCCTCCAGGAACAACACTTTGTCTATTTTTTACGTGTCTCCTTTAGGTCCGAAGGAGATTCGAGTTTTGTCCCTTTCTCGCGACTCCTTTATGTCTGGAGGAGTCCCGAGTCGCTGATTCTTGGCCACCAGGAACAACTCCTTATTCCATTTTCTCGTGACTCCTTTAAGTCCGGAGGATATTCGAGTTTTGTCCCTTTCTCGTGACTCCTTTAAGTCCGGAGGAGTCCTACGTTGTTGATTCTGGACCTCCAGGAATAGCTCTTAATTCCTTTTCTAGTGTCTCCTATAGGTCCGAAGGAGATTCGAGTTTTGTCCATTTCTCACGACTCCTTTAAGTCCGGAGCAGTCCCGAGTCGCTGATTCCTGGCCTTCTGGAACAGCTCATTATTCCATTTTCACGTTACTCCTATAAGTCTGGTGGGATTCAGGTTTTTTCCCATTCTCGAGACTCCCTTTAGTCCGAAGGAGTCCTGAGTAGCTGATTCCTGACCTCCTGGAACAGTTCATTTTTTCCGTTTCTCGTGTTACCTTTAGGACCGGAGGAGATTCGAGTTTTGTCCCTTTCTGGCGACTCCTTTAAGTCCGGAGGAGTCTTGTGTCGCTAATTCCCGGCCTCCAGGAACAGCTCTTTATTCCCTTTTCTCGTGTCTCCCTTAAGTCCGAAGGAAATTCATGTTTTGTCCCTTTCTCGCGACTCCTTTATGTCTAGAGGAGTCCTGAGTCACTGATTCCTGGCCTCCAGGAACAATTCCTTATTTCCTTTTCTCGGGTCTCCTCTATGTCCAGAGGAGATTCGAGTTTTGTCCCATTGTCGTGACTCCTTTAAGTCCAAAGGAGTCCTGCGTCACTGATTCCTGGCCTCTAGGAACAGTTCTTTATTCTTTCTTCTCATGTCTCCTTTAAGTCCAAAGGAGAATCGAGTTTGGTCCCTTTCTCGCGACTCCTTTAATTCTGAAGGAGTCCCGAGTTGCTGATTCCTGGCCTCCTGGAACAGCTTTTTAATCCCTTTTCTCATGACTCCTTTAAGTCCGGAGGATATTCAAGTTTTGTCCCTTTCCCGCTACAGCTTTAAGTCCATAGGAGTCCTACGTCGCTGATTCCAGGCCTCTAGGAACAACTCTTTATTCATTTTTCTCGTGTCTCCTTTAAGCCCGGAGGAGATTCGAGTTTTGTTCCTTTCTCACGACACCTTTAAGTCCGGAGGAGTCCAGTGTCGCTGGTTCCTGGGCTCCTGAAACAGTTCTTTATTTCCTTTTCTCGCGTCACTTTTAAGTCCGAAGGAGATTCGAGTTTCATCCCTTTCTCGCGTCTCCTTTAAGTCCGGAGGAGTCCTGCGTCGCTGATTCCTGGCCTCCAAGAACCGCTCTATATTCCCTTTTCTTGTGTCTCCTTTTAGTCCAGAAGAGATTCGAGTTTTGCCCCTTTCTCATGTCTCCTTTAAGTCCGAAGGTGATTCGAGTTTTGTGCTTTTCTCGCGACTCCTTTATGTCTAGAGGAGTCCTACGTTGCAAATTCCCGGCCTCCAGGAACAGCTCTTTATTCCCCTTTCTCGTGTCTCCTTTATGACCATGGAAGATTCGAGTTTTGTCCCTTTCTCGTGACTCCTTTAAGTCTGGTGGAGTCTCGAGTCGCTGATTCCTAGCCTCCAGGAATAGCTCTATATTCCTTTTATCGTGTCTCCTTTAGGTCCGGAGGAGATTCGAGTATTGTCCCTTTCTCGCGACACCTTTATGTCCGGAGGAGTCCTGAGTTGCTGATTCCTGGCCTCAAGGAACAATTCTTATTTCCTTTTCTCGTGTCTCCTTTAAGTCCGGAGGAGATTCGAGTTTTGTCCCTTTCTAGCGACACCTTTAAGTCCAGAGGAGTATTGCGTCGCTGATTCCTGACCTCCAGGAATAGCTCTTTATTCCCTTTTCTCATGTCTCTTTTATGTCTGGAGGAGATTCGAGTTTTGTCCCTTTCTCGCGACTCCTTTAAGTTTGGTGGAGTCCCGAGTCGCTGATTTTTGGCCTCCAAGAACAGCTCTATATTGCTTTTATCGTGTTTCCTTTAGGTCCGGTGGAGATTCGAGTTTTGTCCCTTTCTCCCGACCCTTTTAAGTCCGAAGGAGTCCCGAGTCGCTGATTCCTGGCCTCTAGGAACAACTCTTTATTTTAGTTTCTCGTTACTCCTTTAAGTCCAGAGGAGATTCGAGTTCTGTCCCTTTCTCTCGACTCCTTTAAGTCCGCAGGAGTCCTGCGTCGCTGATTCCTGGCCTCCAAGAATAGCTCTTTATTCCCTTTTCTCTTGCCTCCTTTAAGTTCAGAGGAGATTTGAGTTTTGTCCCATTCTCTAGCGTCATTGATTCCAGGACTCCAGGAATAGCACTTTATTTCCTTTTCTCGTGTCTCCTTTATGTCCGGTGGAGATTCGAGTTCTTTCCATTTCTCGCGACTCCTTTAAGTCCGGAGGAGTCTTGAGTAGCAGATTCCTGGCCTCCAGGAACAACTCTTTATTCCCTTTTCTCGTGACTCCTCTATGTTTGGAGTAGATTCGAGTTTTGTCCCTTTCTCGCGACTCCTTTAAGTCTGGTGGAGTCTCGAGTCACTGATTCCTTACCACCAGGAACAGCTATATATTTTGTTTATCGTGTCTCCTTTATGTCCGAAGGAGATTCTAGTATTGTCGCTTTCTCGGGACTCCTTTTAGTCTGGAGGAGTCTCGAGTCGCTGATTCTCGGCCTCTAGGAACAACTCTTTATTCCCGTTTCTCGTAACTCATTTAAGTCCAGAGGAGGTTCGAGTTTTGTCCCTTTCTCGTGACTCCTTTATGTCCGGAGGAGTCCTGAGTCACTGATTCCTGGCCACCTGGAATAGTTCTTTATTTCCTTTTCTCATGTCTCCTTTAAGTCCGAAGGTGATTCGAGTTTTGTGCATTTCTTGCGACTCCTTTAAGTCCGGAGGAGTCCTACGTCGCACATTCCTGGCCTCTAGGAACAACTCTTTATTCCCTTTTCTCGTGACTCGTTTAAGTCCAGAGGAGATTCGTGTTTTGTCCCTTTCTCGCGACTCATTTAAGTCCGGTGGAGTCCTGCGTCGTTGATTCCTGGCCTCCAGGAACATCTCTTTATTCCCTTTTCACGTGTCTCCTTTAAGTCCGGAGGAGATTCGAGTTTTGTCCCATTCTCGCGACTCCTTCATGTCCGGTGTAGTCCTACGTCGCTGATTCCAGGCCTCCAGTAATAGCTCTTTATTCCCATTTCTAGTGTCTCCTTTAAGTCCAGTGGTGATTCTAGTTTTGTCCATTTCTCGCGACTCCTTTAAGTCTGGAGGAGTCTCGAGTTGCTTTTTCCTGGCCTCCAGGAACAACACTTTATTCCCTTTTCTCGTGACTCCATTAAGTCCGGAGGAGATTCGAGTTTTGTCCCTTTCTCGCGACTCCTTTAAGTTCGGAAGAGTCCTGCGTCGCTGATTCCTGGCCTTCAAGAACAACTCTTTATTCCCTTTTCTCATCTCCATTAAGTCCGATGGAGATTCAAGTTTTTTCCCTTTCCCGCGACAGCATAAATTTTTGTGGAGTCCCGAGTCGTAGATTCCTAGCCTCCAAGAACAGTTCTTCTTTTCATTTTCTCATGTCACCTTTTAGTCCGGAGGAGATTCGAGTTTTGTCCCTTTCTCGCAACTCCTTTAAGTCCGGAGGAGTCCTGCGTCGCTGATTCCTGGCCTCCAAGAACAACTCTTTATTCCCTTTTCTCGTGTCTCCATTTTGTCCGGAGGAGATTTGAGTTTTGTCCCGTTTTCGCGACTCCTTTAAGTCCATAGGAGTCCAGAGTCGCTGATTCCTGGCCTCCTAGAACTGTTCCTCATTTCCGTTTCTCAGGTCTCCTTTAAGTCTGGAGGAGATTCGAGTTTTGTCCCTTTGTCGCGACTCCTTTAAGTCTAGAGGAGTCCTACGTCGCTGATTCCTGGCCTCCAGGAATAGTTCTTTCTTCCCTTTTCTCGTGTCTCCTTTAAGTCCTGTGGAGATTCGAGCTTTGTCCCTTTCTCGCGGCTGCTTTGTGTCTAGAGGAGTCCCGAGTCACTGATTCCTAGCCTCCTGGAACAGCTCTTAATTCCCTTTTCTCGTGATTCCTTTAAGTCCAGAGGAGATTTGAGTTTTGTCCTTTTCTCGTAACTCCTTTAAGTCCATAGGAGTCCTACGTCGCTGATTCCTGGCCTCCAGGAACATCTCTATATTCCTTTTATCGTGTATCCTTTTGGGCCTGAGGAGATTCGAGTTTTGTCCCTTTCTCGCGAATCGTTTAAGTCCGGAGGAGTCCCGAGTCGTTGATTCCTAGCCTCCAGGAACAACTATATATTCCTTTTATCGTGTCTCCTTTATGTCCGGAGGAGATTCCAATATTGTCGCTTTCTTGGGACTCCTTTTAGTCTGGAGGAGTCTCGAGTCGTTGATTCCTGGCCTCTAGGAATAGCTCTTTATTCCCGTTTCTCGTAACTCATTTAAGTCCAGAGGAGGTTCGAGTTTTGTTCCTTTCTCGCGACTCCTTTATGTCCGGAGGAGTCCTGAGTCGCTGATTCCTGGCCTCCTGGAACAGTTCTTTATTTCCTTTTCTCGTGTCTCCTTTAAGTTCGAAGGTGATTCGAGTTTTGTGCATTTCTCGCGACTCCTTTAACTCTGGAGGAGTCCTGCGTCGCACATTCCTGGCCTCTAGGAACAACTCTTTATTCTCTTTTCTCGTGACTCCTTTAATTCTGGAGGAGATTCGAGTTTTGACCCTTTCTCGCGACTCATTTAAGTCCGGTGGAGTCCTGCATCGTTGATTCCTGGCCTCCAGGAACATCTCTTTATTCCCTTTTCTCGTGTCTCCTTTAAGTCCGGAGGAGATTCGTGTTTTGTCTCATTCTCGCGACTCCTTCATGTCCGGTGTAGTCCTACGTCGCTGATTCCAGGCCTCCAGGAATAGCTCTTTATTCCCATTTCTAGTGTCTCCTTTTAGTCCAGTGGAGATTCTAGTTTTGTCCCTTTCTCGCGACTCCTTTATGTCCGGAGGAGTCCTGAGTCGCTGATTCCTGGCCTCTAGGAACAACTCTTTATTCCCGTTTCTCGTAACTCATTTAAGTCCAAAGGAGGTTCGAGTTTTGTCCCTTTCTCGCGACTCCATTATGTCCGTAGGAGTCCTAAGTCGCTGATTCCTGGCCTCCTCGAACAGTTCTTTATTTCCTTTTCTCGTGTCTCCTTTAAGTCCGAAGGTGATTCGAGTTTTGTGCATTTCTCGCGACTCCTTTAACTCCGGAGGTGTCCTGCGTCGCACATTCCTAGCCTCTAGGAACAACTCTTTATTCCCTTTTCTCGTGACTCCTTTATGCCCGGAAGAGATTCGAGTTTTGTCCCTTTCTCGCGACTCATTTAAGTCCGGTGGAGTCCTACGTTGTTGATTCCTGGCCTCCAGGAACAGTTCTTTATTCCTTTTTCTCGTGTCTCCTTTAAGTCCTGTGGAGATTCGAGTTTTGTCCCTTTCTCGCGACTGCTTTATGTCCAGAGGAGTCCCGAGTCACTAATTCTTGGCCTCTGGAACAGCTCTTTATTCCCTTTTCTCGTGACTCCTTTAAGTCCGGAGGAGATTTGAGTTTTGTCCTTTTCTCGTGACTCCATTACGTCCATTGGAGTCCTATGTCATTGATTCCTGGCCTCCAGGAACAGCTCTATATTCCTTTTATCGTGTCTCCTTCTGGTCCTGAGGAGATTCAAGTTTTGTCCCTTTCTCGCGACTCTTTTAAGTCCGGAGGAGTCTTGAGTCGTTGATTCCTGGCCTCCAGGAACAACACTTTAATTTTGTTTCTCGTTACTCCTTTAAGTCCGGAGGAGATTCGAGTTTTGTCCCTTTCTTGTGACTCCTTTAAGTTCGGAGGAGTCCAGAGTCGTAGTTTTCTGGCCTCCAGGAAGAGTTCTTTTCTTTCCTTTTCTTGTGTCTCCTTTATGTCCAGAGGAGATTCAAGTTTTGTTCCATTCTTGCGACTTTTTTAAGTCTGGTGGAGTCCTGCGTCGTTGATTCCTGGCCTCCAGGAACAACTCTTTATTCTCTTTTCTCATGCTTCCATTAAGTTCGGAGGAGATTCAAGTTTTGTCCCATTCTCTCGACTCCTGCAAGGCCGGTGGAGTCCAGTGTCACTGATTCTAGGACTCCATGAACAGCTCTTTATTCCCTTTCCTCGTGTCTCCGTTAAGTTTGGTGGAGATTCGAATTCTTTCCCTTTCTTGCGACTCCTTTAAGTCTGGAGGAGTCTCAAGTAGCTGATTCCTGGCCTCTAGGAACAACTCTTTATTTCCTTTTCACGCGTCACTTTTATGTCCGGAGGAGATTCGAGTTTCGTTCCTTTCTCGCAACTCCTTTAAGTCCGAAGGAGTCCTGCGTCGCTTATTCCTGGCCTCTAGGAACCGCTCTTTATTCTCTTTTCTCGTGTCTCCTTTTTGTCTAGAGGAGATTCGAGTTTTGCCCCTTTCTCGTGTCTCCTTTAAGTCCGAAGCTGATTAAAGTTTTGTGCTTTCCTCGCGACTCCTTTATGTCCGGAGGAGTTCTGTGTCGCAAATTCCTGGCCTCCAGGAACAGCTCTTTGTTCCCTTTTCTTGTGTCTCCTTTATGACCAGGGGAGATTCGAGTTTTGTCCCTTTCTCATGACTCCTTTAAGTCTGGTGGTGTCTCAAGTCGCTGATTCCTGGCCTACAGGAATAGCTCTATATTCCTTTTATCGTGTCTCCTTTAGGTCAGGAAGAGATTCGAGTATTGTACCTTTCTCGCGACTCCTTTATGTCTGGAGGAGTCTTGAGTAGCTGATTCCTGGCCTCAAGGAACAATTCTTCATTTCCTTTTCTCGTGTCTCCTTTAAGTCCGGAGGAGATTCAAGTTTTGTCCCTTTCTCGCGACACCTTTAAGACCGGACGAGTCTTGTGTCGCTGATTCCTAGCCTCCAGGAACAGCTCTTTATTCCCTTTTCTCGTGTCTCTTTTATGTCCAGAGGAGATTCAAGTTTTGCCCCTTTCTCGCGACACCTTCAAGTCCGGAGGAGTCGTGCGTCGCTGATTCCTGGCCTGCAGGAACAGCTCTTTATTCCCTTTTCTCGTGTCTCTTTTATGTCCAGAGGAGATTCGACTTTTGTCCCTTTCTCGCGATTCCTTTAAGTTCGGTGGAGTCCCAAGTCGCTGATTTTTGGCCTCCAAGAACAGCTCTATATTCCTTTTATCGAGTCTCCTTTAGGTCCGATGGAGATTCGAGTTTTGTCCCTTTCTCGCGACTCTTTTAACTCCGGAGGAGTCCCAAGTCGCTGATTCCTGGTCTCTAGGAACAACACTTTATTTTAGTTTCTCGTTACTCCTTTAAGTCCGGAGGAGATTCGAGTTCTATCCCTTTCTCTCGACTCCTTTAAGTTCGGAGGATTCCTGAGCCGCTGATTCCTGGCCTCCAGGAACAGTTCTTTTTTTTCCTTTTCTCATGTCTCCTCTAAGTCTGGAGGAGATTCGAGTTTTGTCACATTCTTGCGATTCCTTTAAGTCCGGTGGAGTCCTGCTTCGCTGATTCCTGGCTTCCTAGAATAACTCTTTAGTCCCTATTCACTTGCCTCCTTTAAGTCCGGAGGAGATTCGAGTTTTGTCCCATTCTCGCGACACCTTCAAGTCTGGTGGAGTCTAGTGTCCCTGATTCCAAGACTCCAGGAATAGCTCTTTATTCCCTTTTCTCGTGTCTCCTTTAAGTCGGGAGGAGATTCAAGTTTTGTCCCTTTCTAGCGACTCTTTTAAGTCCGGAGGCGTCCCGAGTCGCTGATTCCTGGCCTCCAGGAACAACACTTTATTTCTGTTTCTCGTTACTCCTTTAAGTCCGGAGGAGATTCGAGTTTTGTCCCTTTCTCATGACTCCTTTAAGTCCGGAGGAGTCCAGAGTCGATGTTTTTTGCCCACCAGGAACCGTTCTTTTCTTTCCTTTTCTCGTGTCTCCTTTAAGTTCGGAGGAGATTCGAGTTTTGTCCCATTCTTGCGACTTTTTTAAGTCCGGTGGAGTCCTGCGTCGCTTATTCCTGGCCTCCAGGAACAGCTCTTTATTCTCTTTTCTCATGCTTCCATTAAGTCCGGAGGAGATTTGAATTTTGTCCCATTCTCTCGACTCCTTCAAGGCTGGTGGAGTCTAGCACCACTGATTCCAGGACTCCAGGTACTACTCTTTATTCCCTTTCCTCGTGTCTCCTTTAAGTTTGGTGGAGATTCGAATTCTTTCCTTTTCTCGCGACTCCTTTAATTCTGGAGGAGTCTCGAGTAGTTGATTCCTGGCCTCTAGGAACAACTCTTTATTTCCTTTTCTCGCGTCACTTTTAAGGCCGGAGCAGATTCGAGTTTCGTCCCTTTCTCGCGACTCGTTTATGTCCGAAGGAGTCCTGCGTCGCTGATTCGTGGCCTCCAGGAACCGCTCTTTATTCCCTTTTCTCGTGTCTCTTTTTTGTCTGGAGGATATTCAAGTTTTGCCCCTTTCTCGCGTCTCCTTTAAGTCCGATGGTGATTCAGGTTTTGTGCTTTTGTCGTGACTCCATTATGTCCGGAGGAGTCCAGCGTTGCAAATTCCCGGCCTTTAGGAACAGCTCTTTATTCCCTTTTCTCGTGTCTCCTTTATGACTGGGGGAGATTCGAGTTTTGTCCCTTTCTCGCGACTCCTTTATGTCCGGAGGAGTCCTGAGTAGCTGATTCCTGGCCTCGAGGAACAATTCTTCATTTCCTTATCTCGTGTCTCCTTTAAGTCCGGAGGAGATTCAAGTTTTGTCCCTTTCTCGCGACACCATTAAGTCCGAAGGAGTCTTGCGTCGCTGATTCCTAGCCTCCAGGAACAGCTCTTTATCCCCTTTTCTCGTGTATCTTTTATGTCTAGAGGAGATTCGAGTTTTGTCCCTTTCTCGTGACTCCTTTAAGTTCGGTGGAGTCCCAAGTCGCCAATTTTTGGCCTCCAGGAATAGCTCTATATTCCTTCTATCGTGTCTCCTTTAGGTTCAGTGGAGATTCGTGTTTTATCCCTTTCTCGCGACTCTTTTAAGTCCAGAGGAGTCCCGATTCTCTGATTTGTGGCCTCTAGGAACAACACTTTATTTTAGTTTCTCGTTACTCCTTTAAGTCCGGAGGAGATTCAAGTTCTGTCCCTTTCTCTCGACTCCTTTAAGTCCGAAGGAGTCCTGAGTCGCTGATTCCTGGCCTTCAGGAACAGTTCCTTTTTTTCCTTTTCTCGTGTCTTCTCTAAGTCCGAAGGAGATTCGAGTTTTGTCCCATTCTCATGAGTCCTTTTAGTCCGGTGGAGTCCTGCGTCGCTGATTCCTGGCCGCCAAGAACAACACTTTATTCCCTTTCCACTTGCCTCCTTTAAGTCCGAAGGAGATTCGAGTTTTGTCCCATTCTCGCGACTCCTTCAAGTCCGGTGGAGTCTAGCGTCGCTGATTCCAGGACTGTAGGAATAGCTCTTTATTCCCTTTTCTCGTGACTCCTCTAAGTCCGGAGGAGATTCGAGCTTTGTCCCTTTCCCGTGACTCCTTTATGTCTGGAGGAGTCCGGCGTCGCTGATTCCTGGCCTCCATGAACAATAGTTTATTCATGTTTCTCGTTACTCCTTTAAGTCCGGAGGAGTCTTGAGTAGCAGATTCCTGGCCTCCAGGAACAACTCTTTATTCCCTTTTCTCGTGACTCCTTTATGTCCAGAGTAGATTCGAGTTTTGTCCCTTTCCCGTGACTCCATTATGTCCGGAGGAGTCCGGCGTCGCTGATTCCTGGCCTCCAGGAACAGTAGTTTATTCATGTTTCTCGTTACTCCTTTAAATCTGGAGGAGATTCGAGTTTTTTCCCTTTCTCGCGACTCCTTTAAGTCCGAAGGAGTCCTGAGTCGCAGATTCCTGGACTCCAGGAACAGTTCATTTTTTTCCTTTTCTCGTGTCACCTTTTAGTCCAAAGGAGATTTGAGTTTTGTCCCATTCTCGTGTCTCCTTTATGTCCGGAGGAGTCCTACGTCATTGATTCCTAGTTTCCAGGAACAGCTCATTATTCCCTTTTCTCGTGTCTCCTTTTAGTCCGGAGGGGATTCGAGTTTTTCCCGTTTCTCGTGGTCCCTTTAAGTCTGGAGGTGGTTCGACTTTTGTGCTTTTGTCGCGACTCCTTTAAGTCCGGAGGAGTCCTGTGTCGCAAATTCCTGGCCTCTAGGAACTGCTCTTTATTCCCATTTCTCGTGTCTCCTTTATGACTTGTGGAGATTCGAGTTTTGTTCCATTCTCACGACTCCTTTAAGTCTGGTGGAGTCTCGAGTCGCTGATTCCTGACCTCCAGGAACAGCTTTATATTCCTTTTATCGTGTCTCCTTTAGGTCCGAAGGAGACTCCAGTATTGTCACTTTCTCAGGACTCCTTTTATTCTGGAGGAGTCCCGAGTCGCTGATTCTTGGCCTCCAGGGACAACTCTTGATTCCCGTTTCTCGTAACTCCTTTAAGTCCAGAGGAGGTTCGAGTTTTGTCCCTTTCTCGCGACTCCATTATGTCCGGAGGAGTCTTGAGCCGCTGATTCCTGGCCTCCTGGAACAATTTTTTATTTCCGTTTCTTGTGTCTCCGTTAAGTTCGAAGGTGATTCGTGTTTTGTGCTTTTCTCGTGACTCCTTTAAGTCCAGAGGAGTCCTGCGTCGCAAATTCCTGGCCTCCAGGAACAACTCTTTATTCCATTTTCCCGTGTCTCCTTTATGACTAGAGGAGATTTGAGTTTGTCCCTTTCTCGCGACTCCTATAAGTCTGGTGGAGTCTCGAGTCGCTGATTCCTGGTCTCCAGGGACTGCTCTATGTTCCTTTTATCATGTCTCCTTTAGGTCCGGAGGAGATTCAAGTATTATCCCGTTCTCGTGACTCCTTTTAGTCTGGAGGAGTCCCGAGTCGCTGATTCCTGGACTCCAGGAACAGCTCTTTATTCCCGTTTCTCGTAACTCCTTTATGTCGGAGGAGATTCGAGTTTTGTCCCTTTCTCGTGACTCCTTTAAGTCTGGAGGTGTCCTGCATCGTTGTTTCCTTTCCTTCAGGAACAACTCTTTATTCCCTTTTCTCGTGTCTCCTTTAAGTCCGGAGGAGATTCGAGTTTTGTCCTATTCACGCGACTCCTTTAAATCCAGTGGAGTCCCGAGTCGCTGATTCCAGGCCTCCAAGAACAACTCTTTATTCCCTTTTCTCGTGACTCCTTTAAGTCCAGAGGAGATTCGAGTTTTGTCCCTTTCTCGCGACTCCTTTATGTCCGGAGGAGTCTTTAGTCGCTGATTCCTAGCTTCCAAGAACAGTTCTTTTTTCCCTTTTCTCGTGACTCCGTTAAGTCCGTAAGAGATTCGAGTTTTTTCACTTTCTCGCAACTCCTTTAAGTTTGGTGGAGTCCTGCATCGCTGATTCCTAGCCTCCAAGAACATGACTTTATTCCCTTTTCTCGTGTCACCTTTAAGTCTGGAGGAGATTCGAGTTTTGTGCCATTCTAGCGACTCCTTCATGTCTAGTGGAGTCCAAGCGTTGCTCAATCCAGGCCCCCAGGAACAACTCTTTATTCCCTTTTCTAGTGTCTCCTTTAAGTCCGAAGGAGTCTTGAGTAGCTGATTCTTGGCTTCATGGAACAATTCTTTATTCCCTTCACTCGTGACTCCTTTAAGTCTGGAGGAGATTCGAATTTTGTCCCATTCTCTCGACTCCTTTAAGTCTAGAGGAGTCCTGCGTTGCTGATTCCTGGCCTCCAGGAACAGCTCTTTATTCCCGTTTCTCGTGACTACTTTAAGTACGGAGGAGATTCAAGTTTTGTCCCTTTCTCGCGACTCATTTAAGTCCGGTGGAGTCCTGCGTCGTTGATTCCTGGCCTCCAGGAATAGCTCTTTATTCCCTTTTCTCATGTCTCCTTTAAGTTCGGATGAGATTCGAGTTTTGTCCCATTCTCGCGACTCCTTCATGTCCGGTGGAGTCCTACGTCGCTGATTCCAGGCCTCCAGGAACAACTCTTTATTCCTATTTCTCGTGTCTCCTTTATGTCCGGTGGAGATTCTAGTTTTAACCCTTTCTCGTGACTCCTTTAAGTCCAGAGGAGATTCGAGTTTTGTTCCTTTCTCGCGACTCCTTTAAGTCCGGAGGAGTCCTACGTCGCTAATTCCTGGCCTCCCGAAACAACTCTTTATTTCCTTTTCTCGTCTCCGTTAAGCCCTATAGAGATTCGAGTTTTTTCCCTTTCTCGCGACTGCATAAATTTTGTTGGAGCCCCGAGTCGCAGATTCCTAGCCTTCAGGAACAGTTCTTTTTTTCAATTTCTCGTGTCACCTTTTAGTCCGGAGGAGATTCGAGTTTTTTCCATTTCTCGCATCTCTTTTAAGTCTAGAGGAGTCCTGCGTCGCTGGTTCCTGGCCTCCATGAACAACTCTTTATTCCCTTTTCTCATGTCTCTTTTAAGTCCGGAGGAGATTCAAGGTTTGTCCCTTTCTCGCGACTCCTTTAAGTCCATAGGAGTCCTGAGTCGCTGATTCCTGGCCTCCAGGAACTATTCTTTATTTCCATTTCACGGGTCTCCTTTAAGTCCGGAGGAGATTAGAGTTTTGTCGCTTTGTCGGGACTCCTTTAAGTCTAGAGGAGTCCTGCGTCGCTGATTCCTAGCCTCCAGGAATAGTTCATTATTCCTTTTTCTCGTGTCTCCTTTAAGTTTAGAGGAGATTCGAGTTTTGTCCATTTCTCGCGACTGCTTTATGTCTAGAGGAGTCCCGAGTCGCTGATTCCTGGCCTCCTGGAATGGCTCTTTATTCCCTTTTCTCGTGACTCCATTAAGTCCTGGGGAGATTCGAGTTTTGTCCCGTTCTCAAGACTCCTTTAAGTCCATAGGAGTCCTACGTCGCAGATTCCTAGCCTCTAGGAACAACTCTTTATTCACTTTTCTCGTGTCTCCTTTAAGCCCGGAGGAGATTCGAGTTTTGTCCCTTTCTTGCTACTCCTTTATGTCCGGAGGAGTCCTGTGTCGCAAGCTCCTGGCCTCAAGGAACAGTTCTTTATTTCCTTTTCTCGCGTCACTTTTATGTCCGGAGGAGATTCAAGTTTTGTCCCTTTCTCGTAACTCCTTTAAGTCCGGTGGAGTCCTGCGTCGCTGATTCCTGGCCTCTAGGAACAACTCTTTATTCCCTTTTCTCGTGTCTCCTTTTAGTCCGGAGGAGATTCGAGTTTTGCCCCTTTCTCGCAACTCCTTTATGTCCGGAGGAGTCCTGAGTCGCTGATTCCTGGTCTCCTGGAACAGTTCTTTATTTCCATTTCTCGTGTCTTCTGTAAGTCCGAAGGAGATTCAAGTTTTGTTCCATTCTCGCGACACCTTTACGTCTAGAGGAGTCTTGCGTCGTAGATTCCTGGCCTCCAGGAGCAGCTCTTCAATCCCTTTTCTCGTGTCTCTTTTAAGTCCGAATGAGATTCGAGTTTTGTCCCTTTCTCGCGACTCCTGTAAGTTCGGTGGAGTCCCGAGTCGCTGATTTTTGGCCTCCAGGAATAGCTCTATATTCCTTTTATCGTGTCTCTTTTTGGTCCGGAGAAGATTCAAGTTTTGTCCCTTTCTCAAGACTCTTTTAAGTCTGGTGGAGTCCCGAGTCGCTGATTCCTGGCCTCTAGGAACAACACTTTATTTTTGTTTCTCGTTACTCCTTTAAGTCCGGAGGAGATTCGAGTTTTGTCCCTTTCTCGTGACTCCTTTAAGTCTAGATGAGTCCAGAGTCGCTGTTTTCTGGCCTCCAGGAACAGTTCTTTTCTTTCCTTTTCTCATGTCTCCTTTAAGTCCAGAGGAGATTCGAGTTTTGTCCCATTTTCGCGACTTTTTTAAGTCCGGTGGAGTCCAGCGTTGCTGATTCCTGGCCTCTAGGAACAGCTCTTTATTCTCTTTTCTCTTGCTTCCTTTAAGTCTGGAAGAGATTCAAGTTTTGTCCCATTCTCTCGACTCCTTCAAGGCCGGTGGAGTCCAGCGTCGCTGATTCCAGGACTCCAGGAACAACTCTTTATTCCCTTTCCTTGTGTTTCCTTTAAGTTTGGTGGAGATTCAAGTTCTTTCCCTTTCCTATGACTCCTTTAAGTCTGGAGGTGTCTCGAGTAGCTGATTCCTGGCCTCTAGGAACAACTCTATATTCCCTTTTCTCGTGACTCCTTTAAGTCCGGAGGAGATTGAAGTTTTGTACCTTTCTTGCGACTCCTTTAAATTCCAGAGGAGTCCTGCGTCGCTGATTCTTGGCCTCTAGGAACAACACTTTATTCATGTTTCTCGTTACTCCTTTAAGTCTAGAGGAGATTCGAGTTTTTGCCGTTTCTCGCAACTCCTTTAAGTCCGTAGGAGTCCTGAGTCACTGATTCTTGGCCTCCAGGAATAGCTCTTTATTCCCTTTTCTCGTGTCTCCTTTAAGTCCGGTGGAGATTCGAGTTGTGTCCCTTTCTCACGACTCCTTTAAGTCTGGAGGAGTCCCAAGTTGCTGATTCCTGGCTTCTAGGAACAGCTCTGTATTCCCTTTTCTTGTGACTCCTTTATGTCCGGAGGAGATTTGAGTTTTGTACCTTTCTCGCGACTCCTTTAAGTCCGGAGGAGACCTGCGTCGCTGATTCCTGGCCTCCAGGAACAACTCTTTATTCCCTTTTCTCGTGTATCCGTTAATAATGGAGGCGATTCGAGTTTCGTTCTCGTGACTCCTTTAAGTCTGGAGTAGTCCTGCGTCGCTGATTCCAAGCCTCTAGGAACAACTCTTTATACCTCTTCTCGTGTCTCCTTTAAGTCCAGAGGAGATTCGAGTTTTGTCCCTTTCTAGCGACTCCTTTAAGTCCGGAGGAGTCCTACGTCGCTGATTCCTAGCCTCCAGGAACAACTCTTTATTCCTCATCACGTGTCTCCTTTAAGTCTGGAGGAGTCAGGAGTCGTTGATTCCTGGCCTCCAAGAACAACTCTTTATTCCCATTTTTTGTGGCTCCTTTAAGTCCGTAGGAGATTCCAGTTTTGTCCATTTCTCGCGACTCGTTGATGTCCGGAGGAGTCCTACGTCGCTGATTCCTAGCCTCCAGGAACAACTATTTATTCACTTTTCTCGTGTCTCCGTTAAGCCCGAAGGAGATTCGTGTTTTGTCCCTTTCTCACAACTCCTTTATGTTCGGAGGAGTCCTGCATCGTTGATTCCTAGCCTCCAGAAACAGCTCTTTATTCCACTTCTCGTGTCTCTGTTAAGTCTGGAGGAGTCCTGCATCGCAGATTCATAGCCTCCAGGAACAACTCTGTTTCACCTTTTCTCGTCTCAATTATGTCCGAAGGAGATTCGAGTTTTGTCCCTTTCTCGCGACTGCTTAAAGTCCAGTGGAGTCCCGAGTCGCTGATTCCTGGTTGCCAGGAACAACACTTTATTCCCTATTCACGTGACCCCTTTAAGTCCGGAGAAGATTCAAGTTTTGTCCCTTTCTCGCGACTCATTTAAGTCTAGTGGAGTCTTATGTCGCTGATTCCTGGCCTCCATGAATAGTTCTTTATTTTCTTTTCTCATGTCACCTTTAGGTCCGGAGGAGAATCGAGTTTTGTCCCTTTCTTGAGACTCCTTTAACTCTAGAGGAATCTAGAGTCGCTGATTCCCGGCCACCAGGAACAACTCTTTATTCCCTTTTCTTGTGTCTCCTTTTAGTTCAGAGGAGAATTGAGTTTTGTCCCTTTCATGCGACTACTTTAAGTCCAGAGGAGTCCTGCGTTGCTGATTCATGGCTACCCGGAACAACTCATTATTCCCTTCTCTCATCTCCTTTAAGTCCTAAGGAGATTTGAGTTTTGTCCCATTCTCGCGACAGCTTAAAGTCCGGGGGAGTCCCAAGTCGCTGATTCCTGGCATCCAGGAATAGCTCTTTATTTCCTATTCTCGTGACCCCTTTAAGTCTCCAGGCCTCTAGGAACAGTTCTTTATTTAATTTTCTCGTATCACCTTTAAGTCCAGAGGAGATTCGAGTTTTGATCCTTTCTTGCGACTCCTTTAAGTCGGAAGGAGTCCTATGTCGCTGATTCCTGGCCTCCAAGAACAACTCTTTATTCCCTTTTCTCGTGTCTCCTTTTAGTTTGGAGGTGATTCGAGTTTTGCCCCTTTCTCGTGTCTCCTTTAAGTCCGGAGGTGATTCGAATTTTGTGCCTTTCTCGCGACTCCTTTAAGTCCGGAGGAGTCCTGTATTGCTGATTCCTGGCCTCCAGGAACAACTCTTTATTCCATTTTCTTGTGTCTCCTTTAAGTTAGAAGGAGATTCTAGTTTTGTCCCTTTCTCGCAACTCCTTTAAGTCCGGTGGAGTCCTGAGTCGTTGATTCCTGGCCTCCAGGAACAGCTCTTTTTTTCCCTTATCTCGTTTCTCTTTTAAGTCAAGAAGAGATTTGAGTTTTGTCCCTTTCTCGCGACACCTGTATGTTTGGAGGATTCCTAAGTCACTGATTCCTGGCATCCAGGAACAGTTCTTTCTTTCCTTTTCTCGTGTCTCCTTTAAGCCCAGAGGAGATTCAAGTTTTTTCCTTTCTCGCGACTCCTTTAAGTCCGGAGGAGTCCTACGTCGTTGATTCCTGGCCTCCAAGAACAGCTCTTTATTCCCTTTTCTCGTGTCTCCTTTAAGTCCAGTGGAGATTTGGGTTTTGTCCCTTTCTCGCGAATCCTTTAAGTTCAGAGGAGTCCCAAGTAGCTGATTCCAGGCCTCCAGGAACAACTCTGTATTCCCTTTTCTTATGACTCCTTTAAGTTCGGAGGAGATTCGAGTTTTGTCCATTTCTTGCGACTCCTTTAAGTCCAGAGGAGTCCAGCGTCGCTGATTCCTAGCCTCCAGGAACAACTCTTTATACCTCCTCTCGTGTCTCTATTAAGTCCGAAGGAGATTCAAGTTTTGTCCTTTTCTCGCGTCTCCTTTAAGTCTGGAGGTGTCCTAAGTCGTTGATTCCTTTCCTCTAGGAAGAACTCTTTATTCCCTTTTCTCGTGTCTCCTTTAAGTTCGGAGGAGATTCAAGTTTTGTCCCTTTCACGCGACTCCTTTAAATCTAGTGGAGTCTCGAGTCGCTGATTCTAGGCCTCGAAGAACAGCTCTTTATTCCCTTCTCTCGTGACTCCAATATGTCCGGTTGAGATTCAAGTTTTGTCCCATTCTCGCAACTCCTTTATGTCCGGAGGAGTCTTGAGTCGCTAATTCCTGGCCTCCAGGAACAAATTCTTTATTTCCTTTTCTCGTGTCTCCTTCATGTCCAGAGGAGATTCAAGTTTTTCCCCTTTCTCGTGACTCTTTTAAGTCCGGAGGAGTCCTGTGTTGTAGATTCTTGGCCTCTAGGAAAAGCTCTTTATTCCCTTTTGTCGTGTCTCCTTTAAGTCCGGTGGAGATTCGAGTTTTGTCCCTTTCTCGCGACTCCTTTAAGTCCGGTGGAGACCCGAGTCGCTTATTCGTGGCTTCCAAGAACAGTTCTATATTCCGTTTATCGTGTCTCCATTAGGTCCAAAGGAGATTCAAGTTTTGTTCCTTTCTCGCGACTCCTTTAAGTCCGGAGGAGTCCTACGTCGCTGATTCCTAGCCACCAGGAACAACTCTTTATTCCCTTTTCTCGTGTCTCCATTTAGTTCGATGGAGATTCGAGTTTTGCCCCTTTCTCGTGTCTCCTTTAAGTCCGGAGGGGATTCAAATTTTGTGTCTTTCTCGCGACTCCTTTATGTTCGGAGGAGTCCTACATCGTTGATTCCTGGCCACCAGGAACAACTCTTTATTCCATTTTCTCGTGTCGCCTTTAAGTTCGGAGGAGATTCTAGTATTGTCCCTTTCTCGCAACTCCTTTAAGTCCAGCGGAGTCCCGTGTCACTGATTCCTAGCCTCCAGGAACAGCTCATTATTCCCTTTTCTCGTGTCTCCTTTAAGTCTGGTGGAGATTCGAGTTTTGTCCCTTTCTCGCGACTCCTTTATGTCCAGAGGAGTCCTAACTAGCTGATTTCTGGTCAGTAGGAACAACTCTTTATTCCCTTTTCTCGTGTCTCCTTTAAGTCATGAGGAGATTTGATTTTTGTCCCTTTCTTGTGACACCTTTATGTTTGGAGGATTCCTGAGTCACTGATTCCTGGCATCCAGGAACAGTTCTTTCTTTCCTTTTCTCGTGTCTCCTTTAAGTCCGGAGAAGATTCGAGTTTTGTCCTTTCTCGCGACTCCTTTAAGTCTGGAGGAGTCCTGCGTCGCTGATTCCTGGCCTCTAAGAACAGCTCTTTATTCCCTTTTCTCGTTTCTCCTTTAAGTCCGGTGGAGATTCGAGTTTTGTCCCTTTCTCGCTATTCCTTTAAGTCTGGAGGAGTCGCAAGTAGCTGATTCCTGGCCTCCAGGAACAGCTCTGTATTCCCTTTTCTTGTGACTCCTTTAAGTTCGGAGGAGATTCGAGTTTTGTCCCTTTCTTGTGACTCATTTAAGTCTGGAGGAGTCCAGCGGCGTTGATTCCTAGCCTCCAAGAAAAACTCTTCATACCTCCTCTCGTGTCTCCTTTAAGTCTAGAGGAGATTCGAGTTTTGTCCCTTTCTCACGACTCCTTTAAGTCTGGAGGTGTCCTGCGTCGTTGATTCCTTTCCTCCAGGAAGAACTCCTTATTCCCTTTTCTCGTGTCTCCTTTAAGTCCAGAGGAGATTCGAGTTTTGTCCCTTTCACGCGACTACTATAAATCCAGTGGAGTCCCGAGTCACTGATTCTAGGCCCCCAAGAACAACTCTTTATTCCCTTCTCTCGTGACTCCTTCAAGTTTGGTGGAGATTCGAGTTTTGTCCCTTTCTCGCGACTCCTTTATGTCTGGAGGAGTCCTGAGTCGCTGATTCCTTGCCTCTAGGAACAGTTCTTTATTTTCTTTTCTAGTGTCTCCTTGAGGTCCGAAGGAGATTCATGTTTTGTCCATTTCTCGCGACTCCTTTTAGTCCAGAGGAGTCCTACGTTGCTGATTCTCGGCAACCAGGAACAGCTCTTTATTCCCTTTTCTCGTTTGTCCTTTAAGTCCGGAGGACATTTGAGTTTTTTCCCTTTCTCGAGACACCTTTATGTTCGGTGCAATCCCGAGTTGCTGATTCCTGGCCTCCAGGAACAACTCTATATTCCTTTCATCATGTCTCCTTAAGGTCCGGAGGTGGTTCGAGTTTTATCTCTTTCTCGCGACTCCTTCAAGTCTAGTGGAGTCCTGAGTCACTGATTCCTGGCCTCCATGAACAACACTTTATTCTTGTTTCTGGTTACTCCTTTAACTCCGGAGGAGATTCGAGTTTTGTCCCTTTCTCGCGACTCCTTTATGTCCGGAGGAGTCCTGAGTTGCTGGTTCCTAGCCTCCAAGAACTGTTCTTTTTTTTCTTTTCCCATTTCTCCTTTAAGTCTAGAGGAGATACAAGTTTTGTCTCTTTCTTGCAACACCATTAAGTCCGGAGGAGTCTTGCATCACTGATTCCTGGCCTCCAAGAACAACTCTTTATTCCCATTTCTCGTGTCTCTTTTAAGTCCGGAGGAGATTCGAGTTTTGTCCCTTTCTCGCGACTCCCTTAAGTTCGGTGGAGTCCCGAGTCGCTGATTTTTGGCCTCCAGGAACAGCTCTATATTCTTTTTATCGTGTCTCCTTTTGGTCCGGAGGAGATTCGAGTTTTGTCCCTTTCTCGCGACTCTTTTAAGTCCGGAGGAGTCCCGAGTCACAGATTCCTGGCCTCTTGGAACAACACTTTATTTTTGTTTCTCGTTACTCCTTTAAGTCCAGAAGAGATTCGAGTTTTGTCCCTTTCTCGCGACACCTTTAAGTCCAGAGGAGTTCTGAGTTGCCAATTCCTGGCCTCCAGGAGTAGTTCTTTTTTTCCTTTTCTCGTGTCTCTTTTAAGACCGGAGGAGATTCGAGTTTTGTCCCATTTCGTGACTCCTTTTAGTCCGGTGGAGTCCTGCGTCGCTGATTCCTGGCCTCCAGGAACAACTCTTTATTCCCTTTTCTCTGCTTCTTTTAAGTCCAGAGGAGATTCGAGTTTTGTCGCATTCTCGCGACACATTCAAGTCCGATGGAGTCCAGCGTTTCTTATTCCAGGACTCTAGGAGCAGCTCTTTATTCCCTTTTCTCGTGTTTCTTTTAAGTCCGATGGAGATTCGAGTTCTTTCCTTTTATCGTGACTCCTTTAAGTCCGGAGGAGTCTCGAGTAGCTGATTCCTTGCCTCTAGGAACATCTCTTTATTCCCTTATCTCGTGACTCCTTTAAGTCCGGTGGAGATTCGTGTTTCGTCCCATTCTCGCAACTCCATTATGTCCGGAGGAGTCCAGCGTCGGTAATTCCTGACCTCCAGGAACAACACTTTATTCATGTTTCTTGTTACTCCTTTAAGTCCGGAGGTGATTCGAGTTTTTCCCCTTTCTTGCGACTCCGTTAAGTCCGAAGGAGTCCTGAGTCGCTGATTCCTGGCCACCAGGAACAACTCTTTATTCCCTTTTCTCGTATCTCTATTTAGTTCGGTGGAGATTCGAGTTTTGCCCCTTTCTCATGTCTCCTATAAGTCCGGAGGGGATTTGAATTTTGTGCCTTTCTTGCGACACCTTTATGACCGGAGGAGTCCTGCATCGCTGATTCCTGGCCACCAGGAACAACTCTATAATCCATTTTCTCGTGTCGCCTTTTTGTTCAGAGGAGATTCTAGTATTGTCCCTTTCTCGCAACTCCTTTAAGTCTAGTGGAGTCCCGTGTCGCTGATTCCTGGCCTCCAGGAACAGCTCACTATTCCCTTTTCTCGTGTCTCCTTTAAGTCCGGTGGAGATTTGAGTTTTGTCCCTTTCTCGCGACTCCTTCATGTCCAGAGGAGTCCTAACTAGCTGATTTCTGGTCAGCAGGAACTACTCCTTATTCCCTTTTCTCGTGTCTCCTTTAAGTCATGAGGAGATTTGATTTTTGTCCCTTTCTCGCGATACCTTTATGTTTGGCGGATTCCTGAGTCATTGATTCCTGGCATCTAGGAACAGTTCTTTCTTTCCTTTTCTCGTGTCTCCTTTAAGTCCGGAGGAGATTCGAGTTTTGTCCTTTCTCGCGACTCCTTTAAGTCCAGGAGGAGTCCTGCGTCGCTGATTCCTGGCCTCTAGGAACAGCTCTTTATTCCCTTTTCTCGTGTCTCCTTTAAGTTCGGTGGAGATTCGAGTTTTGTCCCTTTCTCGCTATTCCTTTAAGTCTGGAGGAGTCCCAAGTAGCTGATTCCTGGCCTCCAGGAACAGCTCTGTATTCCCTTTTCTTGTGACTCCTTTAAGTTCGGAGGAGATTCGAGTTTTGTCCCTTTCTTGTGACTCATTTAAGTCTGGAGGAGTCCAGCGTCGTTGATTCCTAGCCTCCAAGAACAACTCTTTATACCTCCTCTCGTGTCTCCTTTAAGTTCGGAGGAGATTCGAGTTTTGTCCCTTTCTCACGACTCCTTTAAGTCTGGAGGTGTCCTACGTCGTTGATTCCTTTCCTCCAAGAAGAACTCCTTATTCCCTTTTCCCGTGTCTCCTTTATTCTGGAGGAGATTCGAGTTTTGTCCCTTTCACGCGACTCCTATAAATCCAATGGAGTCCCGAGTCACTAATTCTAGGCCTCCAAGAACAGCTCTTTATTCCCTTCTCTCGTGACCCCTTTAAGTCCAGTGGCGATTCGAGTTTTGTCCCTTTCTCACGACACCTTTATGTCCGGAGGAGTCCTGAGTCGCTGATTCTTGGCTTCCAGGAACAGTTCTTTATTTTCTTTTCTAGTGTCTCCTTGAGGTCCGGAGGAGATTCATGTTTTGTCCATTTCTCGCGACTCCTTTAAGTCCAGAGGAGTCCTGCATTGCTGATTCCGGGCATCTACGAACAACTCTTTATTCCCTTTTCTCGTGTGTCCTTTAAGTCCAGAGGACATTTGAGTTTTGTCCCTTTCTCGAGACACCTTTATGTTCGGTGCAGTCTCGAGTCGCTTATTCCTGGCCTCCAAGAACAGCTCTATATTCCTTTCATCATTTCTCCTTTAGGTCCGGAGGAGGTTCGAGTTTTATCCCTTTCTCGCAACTCCTTCAAGTCTAGTGGAGTCCTGAGTCACTGATTCCTGGCCTCCATGAACAAAACTTTATTCTGGTTTCTGGTTACTCCTTTAAGTCTAGAGGAGATTCGAGTTTTGTCCCTTTCTCGCGACTCCTTTATGTCCAGAGGAGTCCTGAGTTGCTTGTTCCTAGCCTCCAAGAACTGTTCTTTTTTTTCTTTTCTCGTTTCTCCTTTAAGTCTGGAGGAGATTCAAGTTTTGTCTCTTTCACGCAACACCTTTAAGTCCGGAGGAGTCTTGCATCACTGATTCCTAGCCTCCAGGAACAACTCTTTATTCCCATTTCTCGTGTCTCTTTTAAGTCCGGAGGAGATTCGAGTTTTGTCCCTTTCTCGCGACTCCCTTAAGTTCGGTGGAGTCCCGAGTCGCTGATTTTTGGCCACCAGGAACAGCTCTATATTCCTTTTATCGTGTCTCCGTTTGGTCCTGAGGAGATTCGAGTTTTGTCCCTTTCTCGCGACTCTTTTAAGTCCGGAGGAGTCCCGAGTCACAGATTCCTGGCCTCTTGGAATAGCACTTTATTTTTGTTTCTCGTTACTCCTTTAAGTCCAGAAGAGATTCGAGTTTTGTCCCTTTCTCGCGACACCTTTAAGTCCAGAGGAGTTCTGAGTCGCCAATTCCTGGCCTCCAGGAATAGTTTTTTTTTTCCTTTTCTCGTGTCTCTTTTAAGTCCGGAGGAGATTCGAGTTTTGTCTCATTTCGTGACTCCTTTAAGTCTGGTGGAGTCCTGCGTCGTTGATTCCTGGCCTCCAGGAACAACTCTTTATTCCCTTTTCTCTACCTCTTTTAAGTCTAGAGGAGATTCGAGTTTTGTCCCATTCTCGCGACTCCTTCAAGTCCGGTGGAGTCCAGCGTTTCTTATTCCAGGATTCTAGGAGCAGCTCTTTATTCCCTTTTCTCGTGTCTCTTTTAAGTCCAATGGAGATTCGAGTTCTTTCCTTTTCTCGTGACTCCTTTAAGTCCGGGGGAGTCTCGAGTAGCTGATTCCTTGCCTCCAGGAACATCTCTTTATTCCCTTATCTCGTGACTCCTTTAAGTCCGATGGAGATTTGAGTTTCGTCCCATTCTCGCGACTCCATTATGTCCGAAGGAGTCCAGCGTCGGTAATTCTTGACCTCCAAGAACAGCACTTTATTCATGTTTCTCGTTACTCCTTTAAGTCTGGAGGAGATTCGAGTTTTTCCCCTTTCTCGCGACTTCGTTAAGTCCGAAGGAGTCCTGAGTCGCTGATTCCTGGCCTCCAGGAACAGTTATTTTTTTCCCTTTTCACGTGTCTCCTTTAAGTTTGGAGGAGATTCGAGTTTTCTCGCTTTCTCGCGACTCCTTTAAGTCTAGAGGAGTCTTGCGTCGCTGATTCCTGGCCTCCAAGGACAACTCTTTATTCCTTTTTGTCATGTCTCCTTTAAGTCCTACGGAGATTCTAGTTTTGTAATTTTCTCACGACTCCTTTAAGCCTGGAGGAGTCCTGCGTCGTTGATTCCTGGCCTCCAGGAATAGCTCTTTATTCTCTTTTCTCGTGTCTCCTTTAAGTCAGGAGGAGATTCGAGTTTTGTCCCTATCTCGCGACTCCTTTAAGTGCGGAGGACTCCTGCGTCGCTGATTCCAAGCCTACAGGAACAACTCTTTTTACCTCTTCTCGTGTCTCCTTTAACTCCGGAGGAGATTCGAGTTTTGTCCCTTTCTCGCGACTCCTTTAAGTGCGGAGGAGTCCTGCGTCGCTGATTCCAAGCCTCCAGGAACAACTCTTTATACCTCTTCTCGTGTCTCCTTTAAGTCTAGAGGAGATTCGAGTTTTGTCCCTTTCTCGCGACTCCATTAAGTGCGGTGGATTCCTGCGTCGTTGATTCCAAGCCTCCAGGAACAACTCCTTATACCTTTTCTCCCGTCTCCATTAAGTCTGGAGGAGATTCGAGTTTTGTCCCTTTCTCACGACTCCATCAAGTCCGGTGGGGTCCTACGTCGCTGATTCCTATCCTCTAGGAACGACGCTTTATTTCTCTTCTCGTGTCTCCTTTAAGTCCGGAGGAGTCCCGAGTCGCTTATTCCAGGCCTCCAGGAACAACTCTTCATTCCCTTTTCTCGTGACTCCTTTAAGTCTGGAGGAGATTCAAGTTTTGTCCCATTCTCGTGACTCCTATGAGTCTGGAGGAGTCCTACGTCGCTGATGCCTGGCCTCCAGGAACAACGATTTATTCACTTTTCTCGTGTCTCCGTTATGCCCGGCGGAGATTCGAGTTTTGTCCCTTTCTCGCAACTCCTTTTATGTTCGGAGGAGTCCTACATCGCTGATTCCTAGCCTCCAGGAACAACTCTTTATTCCTCTTCTTGTGTCTCCGTTATGTCTAGAGGAGTCCAGCGTCGCTGATTCATAGCCTCCAGGAACAACTCTTTATTCCCTTTTCTCGTCTCCTTTAAGACCGGAAGAGATTCGAGTTTTGTCCCTTTCTCGCGACTGCTTAAAGTTCGGTGGATTCCCAAGTCGCTGATTCCTGGCCTCCAGGAATAACACTTTATTCCCTTTTCTCGTGACCCCATTAAGTCCGGAGGAGATTCGAGTTTTGTCCCTTTCTCGCGACTCCATTAAGTCTGGAGGAGTCCTCTGTCGCTGATTCCTGGCCTCTAGGAACAGTTCTTTATTTCGTTTTCTCTTGTCACCTTTAAGTCCGGAGGAGATTCAAGTTTTACCCCTTCCTCGCGACTCCTTTATGTCCGGGGGAGTCCTGCGTCATTGAGTCCTAGACTCCAGGAACAACTCTTTATTCCATTTTCTCATCTCCTTTAAGTCCGTAGGAGATTCGAGTTTTGTCCCTTTCTCGCAACTACTTTAAGTCCAGAGGAGTCCTATGTCGTTGATTCCTGGCCTCCCAAAACAACTCATTATTCCCTTTTCTCGTCTCCTTGAATTCCAAAGGAGATACGAGTTCTGTCCCATTCTCGCGACTGCTTAAAATCCGGTGGAGTCCCAAGTCGCTGATTCCAAGCCTCCAGGAATAGCTCTTTATTCCCTTTTCTCGTGACCCATTTAAGTCCAGAGAAGATTCAAGTTTTGTCCCATTCACGTGACACCTTTACGTCCGGAAGAGTCCTATGTAGCTAATTTCTGGCCTCTAGGAACTGTTCAGTATTTCCGTTTCTCGTGTCAAGTTTAAGTCCAGAGGAGATTCGAGTTTTGTCCCTTTCTCGTGACTCCATTATGTCCGGAGGAGTCCTACATCGCTGATTCCTGGCCTCTAGGAACAGCTCCTTATTCCCTTTTCTCGTGTCTCCTCTTAATCCGGAGGAGATTCGAGTTTTGCCCCTTTCTCGTGTCTCCTTTAAGTCCGAAGGTGATTCACATATTGTGCCTTTCTTGTGACTCCTTTATATCCGGAGGAGTCCTGCGTCGCTGATTCATGGCCTCTAGGAACAACTCTTTATTCCATTTTCTCATGTCTCCTTTAAGTCCAGAGTAGATTCTAGTTTTGTCCCTTTCTCACAACTCCTATAAGTCTGGTGGAGTCCCGAGTCGTTGATTCTTGGCATCTAGGAACTGCTCTTTATTCCCTTTTCCCGTGTCTCTTTTAAGTCCGATGGAGATTCGTGTTTTGTCCCTTTCTCGTGACTCCATTACGTCTAGAGGTGTCCTAAGTAGCTGATTCCTGGCCTCCAGGAACAACACTTTATTTCCTTTTCTCGTGTCTCCTTTATGTCTAAAGGAGATTTGAGTTTTGTCCCTTTCTCGCGACACCTTTATGTTTGGAGGAGTCCTGAGTCACTGATTCCTGACATCTAGGAACAGTTCTTTCTTTCCTTTTCTCGTGTTTCCTTTAAGTCCGGAGGAGATTCGAGTTTCGTCCTTTTTCGCGACTCCTTTAAGTCCAGAGGAGTCCAGCGTCATTCCCTTTTCTCGTGTCACCTTTAAGTCCGGTGGAGATTCGAGTTTTGTCCATTTCTACCGACAACTTTAAGTCCGAAGGGGTCCCAAGTTGCTGATTCCTGGCCTCCAGGGACAGCGCTGTATTCACTTTTCTTGTGATTCCTTTAAGTCTGGAGGAGATTCGTGTTTTGTCCCTTTCTCGCGACTCCTTTAAGTTCGGAGGAGTCCTGCATCTTTGATTCCTGGCCTCTAGGAACAGCTCTGCATTCCCTTTTCTTGTGACTCCATTAAGTCCATAGGAGATTCGAGTTTTGTCCCTTTCTCGCGACCCCATTAAGTCCGAAGGAGTCCCAAGCTGCTGATTCATGGCCTCCAGGAAGAGCTCTGTATTCCCTTTTCTAGTGACTCCTTTAAGTCCGGAGGAGATTCAAGTTTTGTCCCTTTCTCACGACTCCTTTAAGTCCGAAGGAGTCCTGCATCGCTGATTCCTAGCCTCTAGGAACAACTCTTTATACCACTTCTTGTGTCTCCTTTAAGTCCAGAGGAGATTCGAGTTTTGTCCCTTTCTCACGACTCCTTTAAGTCCGAAGATGTCCTGCGTCGTTGATTCCTTTCCTCCAAGAACAACTCCTTATTCCCTTTTCTTGTGTCTCCTTTAAGTTTGAAGGAGATTCGAGTTTTGTCCCTTTCATGTGACTCCTTTAAATCCAATGGAGTCCCGAGTCGCTGATTCTCGGCCTCCAGGAACAGCTTTTTATTCCCATATCTCGTGACTCCATTAAGTCCAGAAGAGATTCAAGTTTTGTCCCTTTCTTGCGACTCCTTTCTGTCCAGAGGATTCCTGAGTCGCTGAATCTTGGCCTCCAGGAACAGTTCCTTATTTCCTTTTCTCGTGTCTCCTTTATGTCTGGAGGAGATTCAAGTTTTATCCATTTTTCGCGTTGCTGATTCCTGGCCTCCAAGAACAGCTCTTTATTCCCTTTTCTCGTGTCTCCTTTAAGTTCAGAGGAGATTCGAGTTTTGTCCCTTTCTCGCGACTCCTTTTAGTCTGGTGGAGACCCGAGTCGCTGATTCCTGGCATCCAGGAACAGCTCTTTATTCCCTTTTCTCGTGTCTCCTTTAAGTCCGGTGGAGATTCGTGTTTCGTCCCATTCTCGCGACTCCTTTAAGTCGGGAGGTGTCTGAAGTAGCTGATTCCTGGCCCCCAGGAACAACACATTATTCCCTTTTCTCGTGTCTCCTTTAAGTCTAGAGGAGATTTGAGTTTTGTACCTTTCTTGCGACACCTTTATGTTTAGAGGTGTCCTGAGTCACTGATTCTTGGCATCCAGGAACAGTTCTTTCGTTCCTTTTCTCGTGTCTCCCTTACGTCCAGAGGAGATTCGAGTTTCGTCCTTTCTCGTGACCCCTTTAAGTCCGGAGGAGTACCAAGCTACAGATTCCTGGCCTCCAGGAACAGCTCTGTATTCCCTTTTCTTGTGACTCCTTTAAGTCTGGAGGAGATTCGTGTTCTGGCCCATTGTTGCGACTCCTTTAAGTCCAGAGGAGTCCTGTGTCACTGATTCCTAGCCTCCAGGAACAACTCTTTATACCTCTCCTCGTGTCACCCTTAAGTTCAGAGGAGATTCGAGTTTTGTCCCTTTCTCGCGACTCCTCTAAGTCCAGAGGTGTCCTGCGTCGTTGATTCCTTTCCTCCAGGAACAACTCTTTATTCCCTTTTCTTGTGTCTCCTTTAAGTTCGGAGGAGATTCAACTTTTGTCCCTTCCACGTGACGCCTTTAAATCCAGTGGAGTCATGAGTCGCTCATTCCAGGCCTATAGGAACAGCTCTTTATTCCCTTTTCTCGTGACTCCATTAAGTCCGGAGGAGATTTGAGTTTTGTCCCTATCTCGCGACTCCTTTATGTCCAGAGGATTCCAGAGTCGCTGATTCCTAGCCTCTAGGAACAGTTCCTTATTTCCTTTTCTCGTGTCTCCGTTATGTCTGGTGGAGATTCAAGTTTTGTCCCTTTCTCGCGTTGCTGATTCTTGGCCTCCAGGAACAACTCTTTATTCCCTTTTCTCGTGTCTCCTTTAAGTCCTGAGGTGGTTCGACTTTTGTGATTTTGTCGCGACTGCTTTATGTTCGGAGGAGTCCAACGTCGCAAATTCCTGGCCTCCAAGAACAACTCTTTATTCCCATTTCTTGTGTCTCCTTTATGACTGGAGGAGATTCGAGTTTTGTTCCTTTCTCGTGACTCCTTTAAGTCTGGTGGAGTCTCGAGTCGTTGATTCCTAGCCTCTAGGAACAGCTCTATATTCCTCTTATCGTGTCTCCTTTAGGTCCGGAGGAGATTCGAGTTTTGTCCCTTTCTCACGACTCCTTTAAGTCCAGAGGAGTCCCGAGTCGCTGATTCCTGGTCTCCAGGAACAACACTTTATTCTTGTTTCTGGTTACTCCTTTAAGTCCGGAGGAGATTCGAGTTTTGTCCCTTTCTCGCGACTCCTGTATGTCCGGAGGAGTCCTGAGTAGTTGATTCCTAGCCACCAAGAACAACTGTTCTTTTTCCCTTTTCTCGTGTCTCCATTATGTCCGGAGGAGATTTAAGTTTTGTCCCATTCTCGCGACTCCTTTAAGTCTGGTGGAGTCCTGCGTCACTGATTCCTGGCCTCCAGGACCAGTACTTTATTCCCATTTCTCGTGTCTCCTTTAAGTCCGGAGGAGATGGGAGTTTTGTCCCATTCTCGCGAGTCCTTCATGTCCAGAGGAGACTCGAGTAGCCGATTCCAGGCCTCCAGGAACAACACTTTATTCCCTTTTGTCGTGTCTCCTTTAAGTCCTATGGAGATTCTAGTTTTGTAATTTTCTTGCGACTCCTTTAAGCCCGGTGGAGTCCTGCGTCGCTGATTCCTAGCCTCGAGGAACAACTCTTTATTCTCTTTTCTCGTGACTCCTTTAAGTCCGGAGGAGATTTGAGTTTTGTCCCTTTCTCGTGACTCATTTAAGTCCGGTGGAGTCCTACGTCGTTGATATCTGGCTTTTAGGAACAACTCTTTATTCCCTTTTCTCGTGTCTCCTTTAAGTCCGTAGGAGATTGAAGTTTACTCCCATTCTCGCGACTCCTTCATTTCCGGTGGAGTCCTGCGTCGCTGATTCCAGGCCTCCAGGAACAACTCTTTATTCCCATTTCTCGTGTCTCCTTTAAGTCCAGTGGAGATTCTAGTTTTGTCCCGTTCTCGCGACTCGTTTAAGTCCGGAGGAGTCTCGAGTAGCTTATTCCTGGCCTCCAGGAACAACTCTTTAGTCCCTTTTCTCGTGACTCCTTTAAGTCTGGAGGAGATTCGAGTTTTGTCCCTTTCTTGTGACTCCTTTATGCCCGGAGGAGTCTTGCTTCGCTGATTCCTAGCCTCCAGGAACAGCTCCTTATTTCCTTTTCTCGTGACCACTAAGTCCGGAGGAGATTCGAGTTTTGTCCCTCTCTCGTGACTCTTTTAAGTTCGGAGGAGTCCTGTGTCGCTGATTCCTGGCCTCCAGGGATAGTTCTTTATTTCCTTTTCTCGTGTTACCTTTTAGTCTGGAGGAGATTCGAGTTTTGTCCCTTTGTCACGAATCCTTTAAGTCCAGTGGAGTCTCGAGTAGCTTATACCTAGCCTCCAGGAATTGCTCCTTATTCCCTTTTCTCGTGACTCCTTTAAGTCCGGAGGAGATTCAAGTTTTTTCCCTTTCTCGCGAATCCTTTAAGTTTGGAGGACTCCTGCGTCGCTGATTCCTGGCCTCCAGGAAAAACTCTTTATTCCCTTTTCTCGTCTCCTTTAAGTCCGAATGAGATTCGAGTTTTGTCCCTTTCTCGCAACTGCTTAAATTCTGGTGGAGTCCCGAGTCGCTGATTCCTGGCCTCCAAGAACAGCTCTTTATTCCCTTTTCTCGTAACTCCTTTAAGACCAGAGGAGATTCGAGTTCTGTTCCTTTCTCGCGACTCCTTTAAGTCCAGAGGAGTCCTGCGTCGTTGATTCCTGGCCTCCAAGAATGACTCTTTATTCCCATTTCTCGTGTCTCCTTTAAGCTTGGAGGAGATTCGAGTATTGTCCCTTTTTCGCGACTCCTTTAAGTTCGGAGGAGTTCTGCATCGCTGATTCCGAACCTCCAGGAACAACTCATTATTCGTCTTCTCGTGCCTCCTTTAAGTCCACAGGAGATTCGAGTTTTGTCCCTTTCTTGCGACACCTTTTAGTCCAGAGGAGTCCTGCTTCGTTGATTCCTGGCCTCCAAGAACAACTCTTTATTCCCTTTTCTCGTGTCTCCTTTAAGTCCGAAGGAGATTCGAGTTATGTCCCTTTCTCGCGACTCCTTTAAGTCCGAAGGATTCCTGAGTCGCAGATTCTTGGCCTCCAGGAATAGTTCTTTATCTACTTTTCTCGTGTCTCCTTTAAGTCCGGAGGAGATTCGAGTTATGTCCCTTTCTTGCAACTCCGTTAAGTCCAGTGGTGTCCCGAGTCGCTTATCCATGGCCTCCAGGAACAACTCCTTATTCCCTTTTCACGTGACTCCTTTAAGTCCGGAGGAGATTCGAGTTTTGTCCCTTTCTCACGACTCCTTTATGTCCGGAGGAGTCTCGATTAGCTTATTCCTGGCCTCCAGGAACAGCTCTTTATTTCGTTTCTCGTGACTCCTTTAAGTCCAGAGGAGATTCGAGTTTTGTCCCTTTCTCGCGACTCCTTTAAGTCTGGAGGAGTCCTGCGACGCAGATTCCTGGCCTCCAAGAACAGCTCTTTATTCCCTTTTCTCCTGACCACTTTAATTCCTGAGGAGATTAAAGTTTTGTCCCTTTCTCACGACTCTTTTAAGTCTGTAGGAGTCCTGTGTCGATGATTCCTGGCCTCCATGAACAACTCTTTATTTCCTTTTCTTGTCTCCTTTAAGTCCGGAGGAGATTCGAGTTTTGTCCCTTTCTCACGATTGCATAAATTCCAGTGGAGCCCCGAGTCGCTGATTCCTAGCCTCCAAGAATACCTCCATATTCCCTTTTCTCGTGACCACTATAAGTCCGGAGGAGTTTCGAGTTTGGTCCCTTTCTCGCGACTCTTTTAAGTCTAGAGGAGTCCTGTGTCGCTGATTCCTGGCCTCTAGGAATAGTTCTTTTTTTCCTTTTCTTGTGTTACCTTTTAGTCTGGAGGAGAATTGAGTTTTGTCCCTTTCTCGCGACTCTTTTTAGTCCGAAGGAGTCCTGCGTCGCTGATTCCAAGCCTCTAGGAACAGCTCTTTATTCCCTTTTCTCGTGACCACTTTAAGCCCAGATGAGATTTGAGTTTTGTCCCTTTCTCGCGACTCTTTTAAGTCCAGTGGAGTCCTGTGTCGCTGAATCCGGGCCTCTAGGAATAGTTGTTTATTTCCTTTTCTCGTGTTACCTTTTAGTCCGGAGGAAATTCGAGTTTTGTCCCTTCCTCGCGACTCCTTTAACTCTGGAGGAGTCCTGCGTTGCTGATTCCAAGCCTCTAGGAACAACTCTTTATTCCCCTTTCTCGTGTCTCCATTTAGTCCGGAGGAGATTCGCGTTTTGCCCCTTTCTCGCGACTCCTTTAAGTCAAGGGGAGTCTTGCGTCGCTGATTCCTTCCCTACTGGAACAACTCTTTATTCCTTTTTCTCGTCTGCCTTAAGTTCCGAGGAGATTCGATTTTCGTCCCTTTCTCGCGACTGCATAATTTCCGGTGGAGTCTTGAGTCGCTGATTCTTGGCCTCCGTGAAAAGCTCTTTATTCCCCATTTTCGTGACCCCTTTAAGTTTGGAGGAGATTCGAGTTTTGTCCCTTTCTCGCGACTCCTTTAAGTCCAGAGGAGTCTTGTGTCGCTGATTGCTGGCCTCCAGGAGCAGTTCGTTATTTCCTTTCTCGTGTCACCTTTAAGTCCAGAGGAGATTCGAGTTTTGTCCATTTCTCGCGACTCCTTTAAGTCCGGAGGAGTCCAGCGTCGTTGATTCCTGGCCTCCAAGAATAGCTCATTATTCCCATTTCTCGTGTCTCCTTTTAGTTCAGAGGAGATTCGAGCTTTGCCCCTTTCTCGTGTCTCCTTTACGTCCGGACGTGATTCGAGTTTTGTGCCTTTCTCGCAACTCCTTAAAGCTAGGGGGAGTCCTGCGTCACTGATTCCTGGCCTCCAGGAACAGCTCTTTATTCCCTTTTCTCGTGTCTCCTTTATGACCGGAGGAGATTCGAGTTTCATCCCTTTCTCACGACTCCTTTAAGTCTGGTGAAGTCCTGAGTCGCTGATTCCTGGCCACTAGGAACAATTCTATATTCCTTTTATCGTGTCTCCTTTTGGTCCAGAGGTGATTCGAGTTTTGTCCCTTTCACGCGACTCCTTGAAGTCCAGAGGAGTCCCGAGTCGTTGATTCTTGGCTTTAGGAACAACTCTTTATTCCGGTTTCTTGTTATTCCTTTAAATCCGGAGGAGATTCCAGTTTTTTCCCTTTCTCGTGACTTCTTTATGTCCGGAGGAGTCCTGAGTCGCTGATTTCAGGCCTCCAAGAACAGTTCCTTATTTCCTTTTCTCGTGTCTATTTTAAGTCCAGAGGAGATTCAAGTTTTGACTCTTTCTCGCGACTCCTTTAAGTCCGGAGGAGTCCTGCGTCACTGATTCCTGGCCTTTAGGAACTGCTCTTTATTCCCTTTTCTCGTGTCTCCTTTAAGTCCGGGGGAGATTCAAGTTTTGTCCCTTTCTCGCGACTCCTTTAAGTCCGGTGGAGTCCCGAGTCTCTTTTTCCTGGCCTCCAGGTATAGCTCTATATTCCTTTTATCGAGTCTCCTTTAGGTTCGGAGGAGATTCGAGTTTTGTCCCTTTCTCGCGACTCCTTTAAGTCCGGTGGTGTCCTGAGTCGCTGATTTTGGGTCTCCAGGAACAATACATTATTCTTGTTTCTCATTACTCCATTAAGTCCGGAGGAGATTTGAGTTTTGTCCCATTCTCACGACTCCTCTAAGTCCGGAGGAGTCCTGAGTCGCTGATTCCAGGCCTCCAAGAACCGTTCTTTTCATCCTCTTCTCATGTCTCCTTTAAGTCCTGAGGAGATTCGAGTTTTGTCCCATTCTCGCGTCTCCTTTAAGTCCAATGGAGTCCTACGTCGCTGATTCCTGGCATCCAAGAACAGCTCTTTATTCCCTTTTCTCGTGTCTCCTTAAAGTCCGGAGGGGATTCGTGTTTTGTCCCATTCTCGCAACTCCTTCAAGTCTAGTGGAGTCCTGCTTCGCTGATTCCAGGACTCCAGGAACAGCTCATAATCACTTTTCTCGTGTCTCCTTTAAGTCCGGTGAATATTCGATTTTTGTCCCTTTGTCGCGACTCCTTTATGTCCGGTGGAGTCTCGAGTAGTTGATTCCTGGACTCCGGGAACAACTCTTTATTCCCATTTCTCGTGACTCCTTTAAGTCTGGAAGAGTATTGCGTCGCTGATTCCTGGACTCCAGGAACAGCTCTTTATTCCCTTTTCTCGTGTATCCTTTAAGCCCGGTGGAGGTTCGAGTTTTGTCCCTTTCTCACGACTCCTTTAAGTCCGGAGTTGTCCATCGCTGATTCCTCGCCTCTAGGAACTACACTTTATTTTTCTTCTCGTGTCTCCTTTAATTCCATAGGAGATTCAAGTTTTGTCCCTTTCTTGAGAATCCTTTAAGTTTGGAGGAGTCTGGCGTCACTGATTCCTGGCCTCCAGGAACAGCTCTTTATTCCCTTTTCTCGTGTCGCCTTTAAGCCTAGAGGAGATTCGAGTTTTGTCCCCTTCTCGTGACTCCTTTATGTCTAGAGGAGTCCTGCGTCGCTGATTCCTGGCTTCCAAGAACAACTCTTTATTCCTCTTCTCATGTCTCCTTTAATTTCAGAGGAGATTCAAGTTTGGTCCCTTTCTCGCGACACTTTTAAGTCCGGAGGAGTCCTACGTCGTTTATTCTTGGCCTCCTTGAATAATTTTTTATTCCCTTTTCTTGTGTCTCCTTTAAGTCCGGAGGAGAATCGAGTTTTGTCCCTTTCCCACGACTCCTTTAAGTCTGGTGGTGTCCCGAGTCGCTGATTCCTGGCCTCCAGGAACAGCTATTTATACCCTTTTCTCGTGACTCCTTTAAGTCTGGAGGAGATTCGAGTTTTGTCCCATTCTCGCGACTCCTTTATGTCTGAAAGAGTCATGAGTCGTTGATTCCTGGCCTCTCGAAACAGTTCTTTATTTCCTTTTCTAGTGTCTCTTTTATGTTCGGAGGAGATTCAAGTTATGTCCCTTTCTCGCGACTCCTTTAAGTTTGGTGGAGTCCTACGTTGCTGATTCCTGGCCTCCAGGAACAGTCTTTATTCTCTTTTCTCGTGTCACCTTTAAGTCTGGAGGAGATTCGTGTTTTGTCCCTTTCTCACAACTCCTTTAAGTCCGGTGGAGTCCCGATTTGCTAATTCCTGGCCTCCAGGAACAGCTCTATATTTGTTTTATCGTGTCTCCTTTAGGTACAGAGGAGATTTGTGTTTTGTCCCTTTCTCGCTACTCCATCAAGTCCGGAGGAGTCCCAGGTTACTGATTCTTGGCCTTCATGAACAACACTTTATTCTTGTTTCTGGTTACTCCTTTAAGTTTGGTAGAGATTCGAGTTTTGTCCCTTTCTCACGATTCCTTTAAGTCCGGAGGAGTCCTGAGTTGCTGATTCCTGGCCTCCAAGAATAGTTTTTTTTTCCTTTTCTCGTGTCACCATTAAGTCCAGAGGAGAATCAAGTTTTGTCCCTTTCTCGCGACTCCGTTATGTTCAGTGGCATCCTGCGTCGCTGATTCGTAGCCTGCAGGAACATCTCTTTATTCCCTTTTCTTGTGTCTCCATTAAGGCCGGAGGAGATTCAAGTTTTGTCCCATTCTCGCGACTCCTTTAAGTCTAGAGGAGTCCTGCGTCGCTGATTCCTAGCCTCCAAGAACAACTCTTTATTCCTCTTCTAGTGTCTCCTTTAATGCAGAGGAGATTCGAGTTATGTCCCTTTCTCGCGACTCCTTTAAGTCCGGAGGAGTCTTGCATTGCTGATTCCAGGCCTCCAGGAACAACTCTTTATTCTCGTTTCTCGTATCTCCTTCAAGTCCGGAGGAGATTCTAGATTTGTCCCTTTCTCGCGACTCTTTTAAGTCCAAAGGATTCTCGAGTAGCGGATTCCTGACCTCCAAGAACAGCTCTTTATTCTCTTTTCTCGTGACTCCTTTAAGTCCGGAGGAGATTTGAGTATTGTCCCTTTCTCGCGACTCCTTTAAGTCCAGAGGAGTCCAGCGTCGCTGATTCCTGGCCTTCAGGAACAATTCTTTATTCCCTTTTCTCGTGTCTCCTTTAAGCCCAAAGGAGATTTGAGTTTTGTCCCTTTCTCGCGACTTCTTTAAGTTCGGAGGAGTCCAGTGTCGCTGATTTGTAGCCTCCAGGAACAACTCTTTATTACTCTTCTCGTGTCTCCTTTAAGTCCAGAGGAGATTCGAGTTTTGTCCCTTTCTCGTGACGCCTTTAAGTCCAGAGGAGTCTTGCGTCGTTGATTCCTGGCCTCCAAGAACAACTCTTTTTTCCATTTTCTTGTGTATTCGAGTTTTGTTCTTTTCTCGCGACTCCATTAAGTGCAGTGGAGTCCCGAGTCACTGATTCCTAGCCTCTAGGAATAGCTCTTTATTCACTTTTCATGAGGCTCCTTTTAGTTAAGATTAGATTCAAGTATTATCCCTTTCTCGTGACTCCTTTAAGTCCTAAGGAGTCCTGAGTCGCAGATTCCTGGCCTCTAGGAACAGTTATTTATCTACTTTTCTCGTGTCTCTAATAAGTCCGGAGGAGATTCGAGTTTTGTCCCTTTCTCGCAACTCCTTTAAGTCCGGAGGAGTCTTGTGTCGCTGATTCCTAGCCTCTAGGAACAGTTCTTTATTTCCATTTCTCGTGTCACCTATAAGCTCTAAGGAGATTCGAGTTTTGTCCCTTTCTTGCGACTCCTTTAAGTCCGAGAGGAGTCCAGCGTCGTCGATTGCTGGCCTCTAGGAACAGTTCTTTATCTAATTTTCTCGTGTCTCCTTTAAGTCCGGAGGAGATTCGAGTTTTGTCCCTTTCTCACGACTCCTTTTATGTCCGAAGGAGTCCTATGTCGCTGATTCTTGGCCTCTAGGAACAGTTCTTTATTTTCTTTTCTCATGTCACCTTTAAGTTCTGAGGAGATTCAAGTTTTGTCTCATTCTTGCGACTCCTTTATGTCCAGAGGAGTCCTGAGTCGCTGATTCCTGGCCTCCAAAAATAGTTCTTTATTTTCTTTTCTAGTGTCTCCTTTAAGTTCAGAGGAGATTCAGGTTTCGTCCCTTTCTCGTGACTCCTTCAAGTCTGTAGGAGTCCTGCGTTGCTGATTCCGGGCCTCCAGGAACAGCTCCTTATTCCCTTTTCTCGTGTGTCCTCTAAGTCCGGAGGACATTTGAGTTTTGTCCCTTTCTTGAGACTCCTTCTAATCCGGTGGAGTCCCGAGTCGTTGATTCCTGGCCTCCAGGAACAACTATATATTCCTTTCATCGTGTCTCCTTTAGGTCCGGAGGAGCTTCGAGTTTTGTCCCTTTCTCGTGACTCCTTCAAGTCCGGTGGAGTCCCGAGTCGCTAATTCCTGGCTTCCATGAACAACACTTTATTCTTGTTTCTGGTTACTCCTTTAAGTTCGGAGGAGATTCGAGTTTTGTCCCTTTCTCGCGACTCCATTAAATCCGGAGGAGTCCTGAGTCGTTGATTCCTGGCCTCCATGAACAGCTCTTTTTTTCACTTTCCTGTGTCTCCTTTAAGTCTAGAGGAGATTCAAGTTTTGTCCCTTTCTCGCCACTCTGTTAAGTTCAGTGCAGTCTTGCGTCGTTGATTCCTAGCCTCCAGGAACAGTTTTTTATTCCCTTTTCTTGAGTCTCCTTTAAGTCCGGAGGGGATTCGAGATTTGTCCCATTCTCGTGACTCCTTCATGTTCGGTGGAGTCTTGCGTCACAGATTCCAGGCCTCTAGGAACAGCTCTTTATTCCCTTTTCTCGTGATTCCTTTAACTCCGGAGGAGATTCGTGTTTTGTCCCTTTCTCGCGACTCTTTTTAAGTCTGGAGGAGTCTAGCGTCGCTTATTCCTAGCCAGCAGGAACAACTCTTTATTCCCGTTTCTCGTGTCTCCTTTAGGCTCGAAGGAGATTTAAGTTTTGTCCCTTTCTCGCGACTCCTTTAAGTCCGGTGGAATCCTGCGTTGCTGATTCCTAGCCTCCAGGAACAACTCTTTATTCCTCTTCTCGTGTCTCCTTTAAGTCTAGAGGAGATTCGAGTTTTGTCCCTTTCTCGCAACACCTTTAAGTCCGAAGGAGTCCTACATCATTGATTCCTGGCCTCCAAGAACAACTATTTATTCCGTTTTCTCGTGTCTCCTTTAAGTTTGGAGGAGATTCGAGTTTTGTCCCTTTCTCGTGACTCCATTAAGTGCAGTGGAGTCCCGAGTCGCTGATTCTTAGCCTCCATGAACAGCTCTTTATTACCTTTTCTCGTGACTCCTTTAAGTCCGGAGGAGATTCGAGTTTTATCCCATTCTTGCGACTTCTTTAATTCCGGAGGAGTCCTGAGTCGCTGATTCCTGGCCTCCAGGAATAGTTCTTTATCTACTTTTCTCGTGTCTCCTTTAAGTTGAGGAGATTCGAGTTTTGTCCCTTTCTCACGACACCTTTAAGTCCGGAGGAGTCCTGAGTCGCTGATTCTTGATCTCCAAGAACAGCACTTTATTCCCTTTTCTCATGATCCCTTTAATTCTGAAGGAGATTCAAGTATTACCCTTTCTCGAGACTCCATTAAGTATAGAGGAGTCCTATGTCGCTGATTTCTGGCGTCCAGGAACAGTTCTTTGTTTCCTTTTCTCGAGTCACCTTTAAGTTTGAAGGAGATTCAAATTTTGTTCCTTTCTCGCGACTCCTTTAAGTCCGAAGGAGTCCTACGTCGTTGATTCTTGGCCTCCAGGAACAGCTCTTTATTCCCTTTTCTTGTGTCTCCTTTTAGTCCAGAGGAGATTCGAGTTTTGCCCCATTCTCGTGTCTCCTTTAAATCCAGAGGTGATTTGAGTGTTGAGCCTTTCTCGCGACTCCTTCAAGTCCGAAGGAGTCCTGCGTCACTGATTCCTGGCCTGCTGGAACAGCTCTTTATTCCCTTTTCTCGTGTCTCCGTTATGACCAGAGGAGATTCGAGTTTTGTCCATTTCTCGTGACTCCATTAAGTCTTATGGAGTCCCGAGTCGCTGATTCCTGGCCTCCAGGAACAACTCTAAATTCCATTTGTCATGTCACCATTAGGTTCAGAGGAGATTCGAGTTTTATCCCTTTCTCGCGACTCCTTTAAGTCTGGAGGACTCCCGAGTCGTAGATTCTTGGCTGTTAGGAACTGCTCTTTATTCCCATTTCTTGTTACTCGTTTAAGTCCGGAGGAGATTCCAGTTTTGTCCCTTTCTCGCGACTCCTTTATGTCCAGAGCAGTCCTGATCGCTGATTCCTGGCCTCCAGGAATAGTTCTTTATTTCCTTCTCTCGTGTCTCCTTCAAGTCCAAAGGAGATTCAAGTTTTATCCCTTTCTCGCGATTCCTTTAAGTCTGGAGGAGTCCTGCGTCGTTGATTCCCGGCCTCCAGGAACAACTCTTTATTCCCTTTTGTCATGTGTCCTTCTAGTCTGGAGGAGATTCGAGTATTGTCCCTTTCTCGCGACTCCTCGAAGTCCGATGGAGTCCCGAGTCGCTGATTCCTGGCCTCTAGGAACAGCTGTATATTCCTTTTATCGTGACTCCTTTAGGTCCAGAGGAGATTCGAGTTTTGTCCCTTTCTCGTGACTCCGTTAAGTTCAGTGCAGTCCTGCGTCGCTGATTCCTAGCCTCCAGGAACAATAATTTATTCATGTTTCTCATTACTCCATTAAGACCGGAGGAGATTTGAGTTTTGTCCCTTTCTCGCGACTCCTTTAAGTCCGGAGGAGTCCTGAGTCGTTGAAATCCTGGCCTCCAGGAACAGTTCTTTTTTTCCTTTTCTCTTCTCTCCTTTAAGTCCGGAGGAGATTCGAGTTTTGTCCCTTTCTCGCGACTCCTTTAAGTCCGGTGGAGTCCAGCGTCATTGATTCCTGGTCCCCTGGAACCGCTCTTTATTCCCTGTTCTCGTGTCTCCATTAAGTCCGGAGGAGATTCGTGTTTTGTCCCATTCTCGTGACTCCTTGAGGTCCGGTGGAGTCCCACGTCGCTGATTCCAGGCCACCAGGAACAGCTCTTCATTCCCTTTTCTGATGTCTCCTTTAAGTCCAGTGGAGATTTGAGTTTTGTCCCATTATCGCGACTCCTTTATGTCTGATGGGGTCTCTAGTAGCAGATTCCTGCCCTCCAAGAACAACTCTTTATTCCCTTTTCTAGTGACTCCTTTAAATCTGGAGGAGATTCGAGTTTTCTCCCTTTCTCGCGACTCCGTCCAGTCCGAGGGAGTCCTACGTCGCTGAATCCTGGCCCCCAGGAACAACCCGTTATTCACTTTTCTCGTGTCTCCTTTAAGCCCGAAGGTGATTCGAGTTTTGTTCCTTTCTCGCGACTCCTTTAAGTCTGGAGGAGTTTTGCGACACTGAATCCTAGCCTCCAGAAACAACTCTTTATTCCTCTTCTCGTGTCTCCTTTAAGTCCAAAGGAGATTCGAGTTTTGTCCCTTTCTCGCGACACCTTTACGTCTGGAGGTGTCCTGCGTCGTTGATTCCTGGCCTCCAGGAACAACTTTTTATTCCCTTTTCTCGTGTCTCCTTTAAGTCCGGAGGAGATTCGTGTTTTGTCCCTTTCTCACGACTACTTTAAGTCCAGTTGAGTCCCGAGTCGCAAATTCTTGGCCTCTAGGAACAGTTCTTTATTTTCTTTTCTCGTGTCTCCTTTAAGTCCGGAGGAGATTCAAGTTTTGTCCCTTTCTCGTGACTCCTTTATGTCCGGAGGAGTCTCGAGTAGCTGATTCCTGGTTTCCAGGAAAAGCACCTTATTCCCTTTTCTCGTGACTCCGTTAAGTCCGAAGGAGATTCGAGTTTTGTCCCTTTCTCGCAACTCCTTTAAGTCCAAAGGAGTCCTGTGTCACTGATTCCAGGCATCCTCGAACAACTCTTGATTCCCTTTTCTCGTGTCTCCATTAAGCCCGGAGGAGATTCGAGTTTTGTTCCTTTCTCGCAACTCCTTTAAGTTCGGAGGAGTCCTGCGTCGCTGATTTCTAGCCTCCGAGAACAACTCTTTATTCCTCTTCTAGAGTCTCCTTTAAGTCCAGAGGAGATTCGAGTGTTGTCCCTTTCTTGCGACTCCATTAAGTCTGGAGGAGATTCGTGTTTTGTCCCATTCTCACGACTACTTTAAGTCCAGTTGAGTCTCGAGTCGTAGATTCTTAGCCGCCAGGAACAATTCTTTATTTCCTTTTCTCGTGTCTCCTTTAAGTCCGGAGGAGATTCAAGTTTTGTCCCTTTCTCGTGACTGCTTTAAGTCCGAAGGAGTCCTGCATTGCTGATTCCTGGTCTCCTGGAACAGCTCTTTATTCCCTTTTCTCGTGTCTCCTTTAAGTTCGAAGGAGATTCAACTTTTATCCCTATCTCACAACTCCTTTAAGTCCGGTGGAGTCTAGAGTCGCTGATTCCTGGCCTCCAGGAACAGCTCTATATTCCATTTATTGTGTCTCCTTTAGGTCTGGAGGAGATTCGAGTTTTGTTCCTTTCTCGCGACCCCTTTAAGTCCGGAGGAGTCCCAAGTCGTTGATTCCTGGCCTCCTGGAACTGGACTTTATACTTGTTTCAGGTTACTCCATTAAGTCCGGAGGAGATTCTAGTTTTGTCCCCTTCTCGCGACTCCTTTAAGTCCAATGGAGTCTTACGTCGCTGATTCCTGGCCTCCAGGAACAACTCTTTATTCCCTTTTCTCGTGTCTCCTTTAAGTCCGGAGGAGATTCATGTTTTGTCCCATTCTCGCGACTCCTTCAAGTCCGGTGGAGTCCTGCGTTGCTGATTCCTGGCATCTAGGAACAGCTTTTTATTCCCTTTTCTCATGTCTCCTTTTAGTCCGGTGGAGATTCGAGTTTTGTCCCTTTCTTGCGACTCCTTTAATTCCGAAGGTGTCTCGAGTAGCTAATTCCTGGCCTCCTCGAACAGCTCTTTATTCCTTTTTCTCGTGACTCCATTAAGTTCGGAGGAGATTCGAGTTTTGTCCCTTTCTCGCGACTCCTTTATGTTCGGAGGAGTCTTGTGTCGCTGATTCTTGGCCTCCAAGAACAACTCTTTATTCCCTATTCTCGTGTCTCCTTTTAGCTCGAAGGAGATTCGAGTTGTCCCTTTCTCGCGACACCTTTAAGTCCGGAGGAGTCCTGCGTCGTTGATTCCTGGCCTACAAGAACAACTCTTTATTCCCTTTTCTCGTGTCTCCTTTAAGTCCGGAGGAGATTCGTGTTTTGTCGCATTCTTGCGACTCCATCAAGTCTGGTGGAGCCTTACGTCGCTGATTCCAGACCACCAGGCACAGCTCTTTATTCCCTTTTCTCGTGTCTCGTCTAAGTCCGATGAAGATTCAAGTTTTGTCCATTTTTCGCGACTCCTTTACGTCTGGAGGAGTCTCGAGTTGCTGATTGCTGGTCTCCAGGAACATATCTTTATTCCCTTTTCTCATGACTCCTTTAAGTCTGGAGGAGATTCGAGTTTTGTCCCTTTCCCGCAACTCATTTAAGTCCGGAGGAGTCCTACATCGCTGATTCCGGGCCTCCTCGAACAACTCTTTATTCCCTTTTCTCGTGTCCCCATTAAGCCTGGAAGAGATTCGAGTTTCGTTCCTTTCTCGCAACTCCTGTAAGTCCGGAGGAGTCCAGTGTCGCTGATTCCTAGCCTCCAGGAACAACTCTTTACTCCTCTTCTCGTGTCTCCTTTAAGTCCAGAGGAGATTCGAGTTTTGTCCCGTTCTTGCAACTCCTTTAAGTCTGGTGGTGTCCTGCGTCGTTGATTCCTGGCCTCCAGGAACAGCTATTTATTCCCTTTTCTCATGTCTCCTTTAAGTCCGGAGGAGATTCATGTTTTGTCCCATTCTAGTGACTCCTTCAAATCTAGTGGTGTCCTGCGTCGCCGATTCCAGGCCACCAGGAATAGCTCTTTATTCCCTTTTCTAGTGTCTCCTATAAGTCCGATGAAGATTCAAGTTTTGTCCCTTTCTCGCGACTCCTTTATGTTCGAAGGAGTCTCGAGTAGCTGATTCCTGGCCTCCAGGAACATCTCGTTATTCCCTTTTCTCGTGACTCCTTTAAGTCCGGAGGAGAATCGAGTTTTGTCCCTTTCTTGCGGCTCCTTTAAGTCCGGAGGAGTCCTACGTCGCTGATTCCAGGCCTCCTCGAACAACTCTTGATTCCCTTTTCTTGTCTCTCCATTAATTATGTAGGAGATTCGAGTTTTGTTCCTTTCTCGCAACTCATTTAAGTCTAGAGGAGTCCTGCGTCGCTGATTCCTAGCCTCCAGGAACAACTCTTTATTCCTCTTCTCGTGTCTCCTCTAAGTCCAGAGGAGATTCGAGTTTTGTCCCTTTCTTGCGACTCCTTTAAGTTCGGAGGAGATTCGTGTTTTGTCCCTTTCTCACGACTACTTTAAGCCCAGTTGAGTCCCGAGTCGCAGATTCTTGGCCTCCAGGAACAGTTCCTTACTTCCTTTAACTCCGGAGGAGATTCAAGTTTTGTCCCTTCCTCGCGACTCCATTAAGTCCGGAGGAGTCCTGCGTTGCTAATTCCTGGCCTCCTGGAACAGCTCTTTATTCCCTTATCTCGTGTCTCCTTTAAGTCCGGTGGAGATTCGAGTTTGTCCCTATCTCACGACTCCTTTAAGTCCAGTGGAGTCCATAGTCGCTGATTCCTGGCCTCTAGGAACAGCTCTATATTCCATTTTTTGTGTCTCCTTTAGGTCTGGAGGAGATTCGAGTTTTGTCCCTTTCTCACGACCCCTTTAAGTCCGGAGGAGTCCCAAGTCATTGATTCCTGGCCTCCGGGAACTGGACTTTATTCTTGTTTCAGGTTACTCCGTTAAGTCCGGAGGAGATTCTAGTTTTGTCCCCTTCTCGCGACTCCTTTAAGTCCGGTGGAGTCTTGCATCACTGATTCCTGGCTTCCAGGAACAGCTCTTTATTCCCTTTTCTCGTGTCTCCTTTAAGTCCGGAGGAGATTCGTGTTTTGTGCCATTCTCACGACTCCTTCAAGTTCGGTGGAGTCCTACGTCGCTGATTCTTGGCCTGTAGGAACAACTATTTATTCCCTTTTCTCGTGTCTCCTTTAAGTCCTGTGGAGATTCGAGTTTTGTCCCTTTCTCATGACTCCTTTAAGTCCGAAGGAGTCTCGAGTAGCTAATTCCTGGCCTCCCGGAACAGCACTTTATTCCCTTTCTCGTGACTCCATTAAGTTCGCAGGAGATTCAAGTTTTGTCCCTTTCTCGCGACTCCTTTATGTCCAGAGGAGTCCTATGTCACTGATTCCTAGCCTCCAAGAACAGCTCCTTATTCCCAATTCTCGTGTCTCCTATTAGCTCGAAGGAGATTCGAGTTCTGTCCCTCTCTCGCGACTCCTTTAAGTCTGGAGGAGTCCTACGTCGCTGATTCCAAACCTCCGAGAACAACTCTTTATTCCTCTTCTCGTGTCTCCATTAAGTCCAGAGGAGATTTGAGTTTTGTCCCTTTCACGCAACACCTTTAAGTCAGGAGGAGTCCTGCATCGTTGATTCCCGGCCTACAGGCATACCTCCTTATTGCCTTTTCTCGTGACACTTTTATGTCCGAAGGAGTCCTGTGTCGCTGATTCTTGGCTTCCTGGAACAACTCTTTATTCCCATTTCTCGTGTCTCCATTACGCCCAGAGGAGATTCGAGTTTTGTTCAGTTATCGCAACTCCTTTAAGTCCAGAGGAGTCCTGCGTCGTTGATTCCTAGCCTCTAGGAACAACTCTTTATTCCTCTTCTTGTGTCTCCTTTAAGTCTAGAGGAGAATCGAGTTTTGTCCCTTTATTGCGACTCCTTTAACTTCAGTGGAGTCTTGCGTCGCTGATTCTTGGCCTCCAGGAACATCTCTTTACTCCCTTTTCTCGTGTTTCCTTTAAATCCAGAGGAGATTCATGTTTTGTCACATTCTCGTGACTCCTTCAAGTCCGGTGGAGTCCTACGTCGCTGATTCCAGGCCACCAGGAACAACTCTTTATTCCCCTTTCTCGTGTCTCCTCTATGTCCGATGAAGATTTGAGTTTTGTCCCTTTCTCGCGACTCCTTTATGTCCGGAGGAGTCTCAAGTAGCTGATTCCTGGCTGCCTGGAACAGCTCTTTATTCTCTTTTCTCGTGACTCATTTTAGTCCGAAGGAGATTCGAGTATTGTCCCTTTCTCGCGACTCCTTTAAGTCTGGAGGAGTCCTGCGTCGCTGATTGCAGGCCTCCTGGAACAGCTATTTATTTCCTTTTCTCGTGTCTCCATTAAGCCCGGAGGAGATTCCAGTTTTGTTTCTTTCTCGCAACTCGATTAAGTCTGGAGGAGTCCTGCGTCGCTGATTCTTGGCCTCCAGGAACAGCTCATTATTCTCGTTTCTCGTGACTCCTTTAAGTCCAGAGGAGTTTCGAGTTTTGTCCTTTTCTCGCGACTCCTATAAGTTCGAAGGAGTCCTGAGTCGCTTATTCCTAGCCTCCAAGAACAGTTCTTTTTTTCCTTTTTTCGTGTCACCGTTAACTCTGGAGGAGATTCGAGTTTTTTCCGTTTCTAGTGACTCCTTTATGTCCGGTGGAGTCCTGCGTCGCTGATTCCGGGCCTCCTGGAACAACTCTTTATTCCCTTTCTCGTGTCTACTTTAAGCCCGGAGGAGATTTGACTTTTGTTCCTTTCTCGTGAGTCCTTTATGTCCGGACGACTCCAGCGTCACAGATTCCTAGCCTCTAGGAACAACTCTTTATTGCTCTTCTCGTGTCTCCTTTAAGTCCAGAGGAGATTCGAGTTTTGTCCCTTTCTCGCGACACCTTTAAGTCCGGAGGAGTCCAGCGTCGTTGATTCCTGGCCTCCAGGAACAACTCTTTATTCCCTTTTCTCGTGTCTCCTTTAAGTCCAAAGGAGATTCGAGTTTTGTCCCTTTCTCGCAACTCCTTTAAGTCTAGTGGTGTCCCAAGTCGCTAATTCCTGGCCTCCAGGAACGGCTCTTTATTCCCTTTTCTCGTGACTCATTTAACTCCAGAGGAGATTCTTGTTTTGTCCCTTTCTCGCGACATCTTTAAGTCCGGAGGAGTCCAGCATCGTTGATTCCTAGCCTCCAAGAACAACTCTTTATTCCCTTTTCTCGTGTCTCCTTTAAGTGCAGAGGAGATTCGAGTTTTGTCCCTTTCTCACAACTCCTTAAAGTCCAGTGGAGTCCCATGTCGCTGATTCCTGGCCTCCAAGAACAGCTCTTTATTCCCTTTTCACGTGACTCGTTTAAGTCCGGAGGAGATTCAAGTTTTGTCCCATTCTCGCGACACCTTTATGTCCGGTGGAGTCCTAAGTCACTGATTCCTGGCCTCCAAGAACAGTTCTTTATTTCCGTTTCTCGTGTCTCCTTTAAGTCCGGAGGAGTCCTGCGTTACTGATTCCTGGTCTCCAGGAACAGCTCTATATTCCCTTTTCTCGTGTCTTCTTTAAGACCGGAGGAGATTCCAGTTTTGTCCCTTTCTCGCGACTCCTTTATGTCTGGTGGTGTCCCGAGTCGCTGATTCCTGGCCTCCAGGAACATCTCTATATTCCATTTATCGTGTGTCCGTTAGGTCCAGAGGAGGTTCGAGTTTTGTCCCATTCTCGCGACTCCTTTAAGTCTGGAGGAGTCCCGAGTCTCTGATTCCAAGCCTCCAGGAACAACACTTTATTCTTGTTTCTGGTTACACATTTAAGTCCGGAGGAGATTCTAGTTTTGTCCTTTTCTCGCGACTCCTATACGTTCGAAGGAGACTCTAGTTTTGTCCTTTTCTCGCGACTCCTTCAAGTCTGGAGGAGTCATGAGTCGCTTATTCAAGGCCACCAAGAACAGTTCTTCTTTTCCTTTTCTCGTGTCACCTATAACTCTAGAGGAGATTCGAGTTTTGCCCCTTTCTAGCGACTTTGTTAAGTCTGTTGGAGTCCTGCATCGCTTATTCTTGGCCTCCTAGAACAGCTCTTTTTTCCGTTTTCTCGTGTCTACTTTAAGCCCGAAGGAGATTCGAGTTTTGTTCCTTTCTCGCGTCTCCTTTAATTCCAGAGGAGTCCTGCGTCGCAGATTCCTAGCCTCCAGGAACAACTCTTTATTCCTCTTCTTGTGTCTCCTTTAAGTTTAGAGGAGATTCGAGTTTTGTCCCTTTCTCACAACACCTTTAAGTCTCGAGGTGTCCAGCTTCGTTGATTGCAGGCCTCCTGGAACAACTCTTTATTCCCTTTTCTCGTGTCTCCTTTAAGTCCGGAGGAGAATCGAGTTTTGTCTCTTTCTCGTGACTCCTTTATGTTCAGAGGAGTCCTGAGTCATTGATTCCTAGCCTCCAGGAACAACAATTTATTCTTGTTTCTGGTTACTCCTTTAAGTCTGGAGGAGATTCGAGTTTTGTCCTTTTCTTGCGACTCCTTTGAGTCCAGAGGAGTCTTGTGTCACTGATTCCTGGCCGCCAGGAACTGCTCTTTGTTCCATTATCTCGTGTCTCCTTTTAGTCCGGAGGAGATTCGAGTTTTGTCCCTTTCTCGTGACTCCTTTAAGTCCGGAGGAGTCTTGCGTCGCTGATTCCAGGCCTACAGGAACAGCTCATTATTCCCTTTTCTCATGTCTCCTTTAAGTCAGGAGGAGATTCGAGTTTTGTCCCATTCTCGCGACTCCTTCAATTCCAGTGGAGTCCCGAGACGTAGATTCCTGGCCACTAGGAACAGTTATTTATTCCCTTTTCTTGTCACTCCTTTAAGTTCGTAGGAGATTCGAGTTTTGTCCCATTCTCGCGACTCCTTGAAGTCTAGAGGAGTCCTGCGTCGCTGATTCCTGGCATCATGGAATAGTTCCTTATTCCTTCCTCCCGTGTCTCCTTTAATTTCGGTGGAGATTCAAGTTTTGTCCCTTTCTCGCAACTACTTTAAGTCCGAAGGAGTCTCGAGTAGTTGACATTAGGCCTCCAGGAACATCTCTTTATTCCCTTTTCTCACGACTCCTTTAAGTCAAGAGGAGATTCGAGTTTTGTTCCTTTCTCACGACTCCTTTAAGTCCAGAGGTGTCCTGCGTCATTGATTCCTGGCCTCCAAGATTGGCTCTTTGTTCCCTTTTCTCGTGTCTCCTTTAAGCCCAGAGGAGATTCAAGTTTTGTCCCTTTCTCGCGACTCCTTTATGTCCGGAGGAGTCCTGTGTCGTTGATTCCTAGCCTCCAGGAACAACCCTTTATTCCCTTTTCTCGTGTCACTTTTAAGTCAGAAGGAGATTCGAGTTTTGTCCCTTTCTTGTGACACCTTTTAGTCTAGAGGAGTCCTGCGTCGTTGATTCCTGGCCTCCAAGAACAACTCTTAATTCCCTTTTCTCGTGTCTCCTTTAAGTCCGGAGGAGATTCGAGTTTTGTCCCTTTCTCGCGACTCCTTTATTTCCGAAGGAGTCCTGAGTTGTTGATTCTTGGCCTCTAAGAACAGGTCTTTATCTACTTTTCTCATGTCTCCTTTAAGTCCGGAGGAGATTCGAGTTATGTCCCTTTCTCGCGACTCCTTTAAGTCCAGTGGTGTACCGAGTCGCTTATTCATGGCCTCCAGGAACAGCTCTTTATTCCCTTTTCACGTGACTCCATTAAGTCCGGAGGAGATTCGAGTTTTGTCCCATTCTTGCGATTCCTTTAAGTCTGTTGGAGTCTTGAGTAGCTTATTCTTAGCCTCCAGGAACAATTCTTTATCTACATTTCTCGTGTCTCCTGTAAGTCTAGAGGAGATTCGAGTTTTGTCCCTTTCTCGTGTCTCCTTTTAGTCCGGAGGTTATTCGAGTTTTGTCCCATTCTTGCGACTCCTTTAAGTATGGAGGAGCCCTGCGTCGCTGATTGCTGGCCTCTAGGAACAACTCTTTATTCCCTTTTCTCGTGTCTCCTTTAAGTCCAGAGGAGTCTTGCGTCGCTGATTCCTGGCCTCCAGAAACTGCTCTTTATTCCATTATCTCGTGTCTCTTTTTAGTCTGGAGGAGATTCGAGTTTTGTCCCTTTCTCGTGAGTCCATTAAGTTAGGAGGAGTCTTGCGTTGCTGATTCCAGGCCTACAGGAACAACTCATTATTCCCTTTTCTCATGTCTCCTTTAAGTCAGGAGGAGATTCGAGTTTTGTCCCTTTCTCGCGACTCCTTTAATTCCAGTGGAGTCCCGAGACGTAGATTCCTGGCCACTTAGAACAGTTCTTTATTCCCTTTTCTCGTGACTCCTTTAAGTTCGTAGGAGATTCGAGTTTTGTCCCTTTCTCGTGACTCCTTTAATTCCGAAGGAGTCTTGTGTTGATTATTCCTGGACTCTAGGAATAGCTCTTTATTCTTTTTTCTCGTGTCTCCTTTAAGTCCGGAGGAGATTCGAGTTTTGCCCCTTTCTTGCGACTCCTTTAAGTCCAAGGGAGTCCTGCATCGCTGATTCCTAGCCTCCAGGAGCAACTCCTTATTCCCTTTTCTCGTCTCCTTTATGTCCAGAGGACATTCAAGTGTTGTCCATTTCTCGCGAGCACTTTAAGTCTAGAGGAGTCCTGCATCGCTGATTCCTGGCCACCTGGAAGAACTCTTTATTTCCAATTCTCGTGACCCCTTTAAGTCCGGAGGAGATTCGAGTTTTGTCCCTTTCTCGTTACTTTTTTAACTCTGGTGGAGTCTTGTGTCGCTGATTCTTGGCCTCCATGAACTACAGTTTATTCCTTTTTCTCGTGACCCCTTTTAGTCCAGAGTAGATTCGAGTTTTGTCTCTTTCTCGCGACTGCTTAAAGTTCGGTGGAGTCTCGAGTCGCAGATTCCCGTACTCCAGGAACTACACTTTATTCCTTTTTCTCGTAACCACTTTAAGACCAGAGGAGATTCAAGTTTTGTCCCTTTCTCGTGACTCCTTTAAGTCTGGAGGAGTACTGTGTCGTTGATTCCTGGCCTCCAGGAATAGTTCTTTATTTCCTTTTCTTGTCTCACCTTTTAGTCCAGAGGAGATTCGAGTTTTGTGCCTTTCTCGCTAGTCCTTTATGTCCGAAGGAGTCCTACGTCGCCGATTCCTGCCCTTCAGGAACAACTCTTTATTGCCATTTCTCGTGTCTCCTTTAATTTCGGTGGAGATTCAAGTTTTGTCCCTTTCTCGCGACTACTTTAAGTCCAAAGGAGTCTCGAGTAGCTGACATTTGGCCTCCACGAACATCTCTTTATTCCCATTTCTCGTGACTCCTTTAAGTCAAGAGGAGATTCGAGTTTTGTTCCTTTCTCACGACTCCTTTAAGTCCATAGGTGTCCTGCGTCGCTGATTCCTGGCCTCCAAGAATGGCTCTTTGTTCCTTTTCTCGTGTCTCCGTTAAGCCCAGAGGAGATTCAAGTATTGTCCCTTTGTCGCGACTCCTTTATGTCCGGAGGAGTCCTGCGTCGTTGATTCCTAGCCTCCAGGAACAACCCTTTATTCCCTTTTCTCGTGTCGCTTTTATGTCAGGAGGAGATTCAAGTTTTGTCCCTTTCTCGCGAAACCTTTTAGTCTAGAGGAGTCCTGCGTCGTTGATTCCTGGCCTCCAAGAACAACTCTTAGTTCCCTTTTCTCGTGTCTCCTTTAAGTCCATAGGAGATTCGAGTTTTGTCCCTTTCTCGCGACTCCTTTATGTCCGAAGGAGTCCTGAGTTGTTGATTCTTGGCCTCCAGGAACAGTTCTTTATCTACTTTTCTCATGTCTCCTTTAAGTTCGGAGGAGATTCGAGTTATGTCCCTTTCTCGCCACTCCTTTAAGTCCAGTGGTGTACCGAGTCGCTTATTCATGGCCTCCAGGAACAGCTCTTTATTCCCGTTTCACGTGACTCCTTTAAGTCCGGAGGAGATTCGAGTTTTGTCCCATTCTTGCGACTCCTTTAAGTCTGGTGGAGTCTTGAGTAGCTTATTCTTAGCCTCCAGGAACAATTCTTTATCTACTTTTCTCGTGTCTCCTGTAAGTCTAGTGGAGATTCGAGTTTTGTCCCTTTCTCGTGTCTCCTTTTAGTCTGAAGGTGATTCGAGTTTTGTCCCATTCTTGCGAGTCCTTTAAGTATGGAGGAGTCCTGCGTCGCTGATTGCTGGCCTCCAGGAACAGTTCTTTATTCCCTTTTCTCGTGTCTCCTTTAAGTCCAGAGGAGTCTTGCGTCGCTGATTCCTGGCCTCTAGGAACTGCTCTTTATTCCATTATCTCGTGTGTCTTTTTAGTCCGGAGGAGATTCGAGTTTTGTCCCTTTCTCATGACTCCATTAAGTCCGGAGGAGTCTTGCGTCGCTGATTCCAGGCCTACAGGAACAACTCATTATTCCCTTTTCTCATGTCCCCTTTAAGTCTGGAGGAGATTCGAGTTTTGTCCCTTTCTCGCGACTTCTTTAATTCCAGTGGAGTCCTGAGACGTAGATTCCTGGCCACTAGGAACAGTTCTTTATTCCCTTTTCTCGTGACTCCTTTAAGTTCGTAGGAGATTCGAGTTTTGACCCTTTCTCGTGACTCCTTTAAGTCCAGAGGAGTCCTGCGTTGCTTATTCCTAGACTCCAGGAATAGCTCTTTATTCTTTTTTCTCGTGTCTCCTTTAAGTCCGGAGGAGATTCGAGTTTTGCCCCTTTCTTGCGACTCCTTTAAGTCCGGGGGAGTCTTGCGTCGCTGATTCCTAGCCTCCAAGAGCAACTCCTTATTCCCTTTTCTAGTCTCCTTTATGTCCGGAGGAGATTCGAGTTTTGTCCCTTTCTCGCGGCCACTTTAAGTCCAGAGGAGTCCTGCATCGCTGATTCCTGGCCACCTGGAACAATTCTTTATTCCCGTTTCTCGTGACCCCTTTAAGTCCGGAGGAGATTCGAGTTTTGTCCCTTTCTCGCGACCACTTTAAGTCCGGAGGAGTCTTGTGTCGCTGATTCTTGGCCTCCATGAACTACAATTTATTCCTTTTTCTTGTGACCCCTTTTAGTCCAGAGTAGATTCGAGTTTTGTCTCTTTCTCGCGACTGCTTAAAGTTCGGTGGAGTCTCGAGTCGCAGATTCCCGTAATCCAGGAACTACACTTTATTCCTTTTTCTCGTAACCACTTTAAGTCCGGAGGAGATTCGAGTTTTGTCCCTTTCTCGTGACTCCTTTAAGTCTAGAGGAGTACTGTGTCGCTGATTCCTGGCCTCTAGGAATAGTTCTTTATTTCCTTTTCTTGTCTCACCTTTTAGTCCAGAGGAGATTCGAGTTTTGTCCCTTTCTCGCGAGTCCTTTTTGTCCGAAGGAGTCCAACGTCGCCGATTCCTGGCCTTCAGGAACAACTCTTTATTGCCATTTCTCGTATCTCCTTTAATTTCGGTGGAGATTCATGTTTTGTCCCTTTCTCTCGACTACTTTAAGTCCGAAGGTGATTCGAGTTTTGTGCCTTTCTCGCAACTCCTTTAAGTCCGGAGGAGTCCTACGTCGTTGATTCCAGGCCTCCAGGAACAGCTCTTCATTACCTTTTCTCGTGTCTCCTTTATGACCGAAGGAGATTTGAGTTTTATCCCTTTCTCACGACTCCTCTAAGTCTGGTGGAGTCCCGAGTCGCTGATTCCTATCCTCCAAGAAGAGCTCTATATTCCTTTTATCGTGTCTCCTTTATGTCCGGAGGAGATTCGAGTTTTGTCCCTTTCTCACGACTCCTTTAAGTGTGGAGGAGTCCCGAGTCACAGATTCCTAGCCTTTAGGAAACGCCCTTTATTCTCGTTTCTCGTTACACCTTTAAGTCGGAGGAGATTCGAGTTTCGTCCCATTCTCGCGACTCCATTATGTCCATAGGAGTCCTGAGCCGCTGATTGCTGGCGTCCTGGAATAGTTCATTATTTCCTTTTCTCGTGTCTCCTTTAAGTCCGGAGGAGATTCACGTTTTGTACCATTCTCGTGACTCATTTAAGTCAAGAGGAGTCCTACGTCGCTGACTCCTAGCCTCCAGGTACAACACTATATTCCTTTTATCGTGTCTCCCATAGGTCTGGAGGAAATTTGAGTTTTGTACCTTTCTCGCGACTCCTTTAAGTCCGGAGGAGGCCCGAGTCATTGATTCCAGGCCTCTAGGAACAACACTTTATTCATGTTTCTCGTTACTCCATTAAGTCAGGAGGAGATTCGAGTTTTGTCCCATTCTCGTGACTCCTTTAAGTCCAGAGGAGTCCTGAGACGCTGATTCCAGGCCTCCAAGAACATTTCTTTTTTTCCTTTTCTCGTTTCTCCTTCAAGTCCAGAGGAGATTCGAGTTTTGACCATTCTCGCAACTCCTTTATGTCCAGAGGAGATTCAAGTTTTGTCCCTTTCTCGCGACTCCATTGAGTCCAGAGGGGTCCTGTGTCGCTGAGTCCTGGCCTCCAGGAACAGCTCTTTATTCCCATTTCTCATGTCACCTTTAAGCCTGGAGGAGATTCGAGTTTTGTCCCTTTCTCGCGACTCCTTTAAGTCCAGAGGAGTCCAGCGTCGCTGATTCCTAGCCTCCAGGAGCAACTCCTCATTCCACTTCTCGTGTCTCCTTTAAGTCCAGATGAGATTCGAGTTTTAACCCTTTCTCGCGACACCTTTAAGTCCGGAGGAGTACTGCGTCGTTGTTTCCTGGCCTCCAGGAACAACTCTTTATTCCCTTTTCTCGTGCCTCCCTTTTCTTGTGCCTCCTTTCTCGCGACTCCATTAAGTCCAGTGGAGTCTCGAGTTGCTGATTCCTATCCTCTAGGAACAGCTCCTTATTCCCTTTTCTCGTGACTCCTTTAAGTCCAGAGGAGATTCGAGTTTTGTCCCTTTCTCGCGACACCTTTATGTCAGAAGGAGTACTGTGTCGTTGATTCCTGGCCTCCAGGAACAACTCTTAATTCCCTTTTCTCGTGTCTCCTTTAAGTCCAGAGGAGATTTGAGTTTTGTCCCGTTCTCGCGACTACTTTAAGTCTAGTGGGGTCCCGAGTTGCTAATTCCTAGCCTTCAGGAATAGCTCTCTATTCCCTTTTCTCGTGTCTCCTTTAAGTCTAGAGGAGATTCGAGTTTTGTCCCACTCTCGCGACAGCTTCATGTCCGGTGGAGTCCTGCGCCGATGATTCCTGGCATCTAAGAACAGCTCTTTATTCCCGTTTCTCGTGTCACCTTTATGCCCAGAGGAGCTTCTAGTTTTGTCCCTTTCTCGGGACTCCTTTCAGTCTGGAGGAGTCCTGCGTCGCTGATTCCTAGCTGCCATGAACAACTCTTTATTCCTCTTCTCGTGTCTCCTTTAAGTCCAGACGAGATTCGAGTTGTTTCCCTTTCTCGCGACTCCATTATGTCTGGAGGCGTCCTGCACTGCAGATTCCTGGCCTCCAGGAACTGCTCTTTATTCCCTTTTCTCGTGTCTCCTTTTAGTCCAGACGAGATTCTAGTTTTGTCCCTTTCTCGTGACTCCTTTAAGTCCGGAGGAGTCCTGCGCTGCGGATTCCTGGCCGCCAGGAACTGCTCTTTATTCTCTTTTCTCGTGTCTCCTTTTACTCCGGAGGAGATTCGAGTTTTGTCCCTTTCTCTAGACTCCTTTAAGTCTGGTGGAGTCCCAAGTCGCTGATTCCTAGCCTCCGGGAATAGCTCTATATTCCATTTATTGTGTCTCCTTTAGGTCCAGAGGAGATTCAAGTTTTGTCCCTTTCTTGCGACTCCTTTAAGTCTGGTGGTGTCCCGAGTCGCTGATTCCTGGCCTCTAGGAACTGCACTTTATTCTTGTTTCTGGTTACTCCTTTAAGTCCGGAGGAGATTTGAGTTTTGTCCTTTTTTCGAGACTCCTTTAAGTCTAGTGGAGTCCTGAGTCGCTGATTCCTGGCCTCCAAGAATAGTTCTTTTTCTTCTTTTCTCGTGTCTCCTTTTACTCTAGAGGAGATTCTAGTTTTGTCCCTTTCTCGCGACTCCTTTAAGTCTGGTGGAGTCCTGTGTCGCTGATTCTTGGCCTTCTGGAACAACTCTTTATTCCCTTTTCTCGTATCTCTATTATGTCCGGAGGAGATTCAAGTTTTGCCCCATTCTCGCGACTCCTTCATGTCTGGTGGAGTCCTACGTCGCTGATTCCAGGCCTCCTAGAACAGCTCCTTATTCCCTTTTCTCGTGTCTCCTTTAAGTCCGGTGGAGATTCGAGTTTTGTCCATTTCTCGTGACTCCTTTACGTCCGGAGGAGTCCTGTGTCGCTGATTCCTGGCCTCCAGGAACAGCTCTTTATTCCCTTTTCTCATGTCATCTTTATGCCCGGACGTGATTCGAGTTTTGTCCCTTTCTCGCGACTCCATTGAGTCTAGAAGGGTCCTGTGTCGTTGAGTCCTGGCCTCCAGGAACAGCTCTTTATTCCCATTTCTCGTGTCACCTTTAAGCCTGGAGGAGATTCAAGTTTTGTCCCTTTCTCGCGACTCCTTTAAGTCCAGAGGAGTCCAGCGTCGTTGATTCCTAGCCTCTAGGAACAACTCCTCATTCCACTTCTCGTGTCTCCTTTAAGTCCAGATGAGATTCGAGTTTTAACCCTTTCTCGCGACACCTTTAAGTCCGGAGGAGTACTGCGTCGTTGTTTCCTGGCCTCCAGGAACAACTCTGTATTCCCTTTTCTCGTGCCTCATTTCTTGCGACTCCTTTAAGTCCAGTGGAGTCTCGAGTTGCTGATTCCTATCCTCTAGGAACAGCTCCTTATTCCCTTTTCTCGTGACTCCTTTAAGTCCAGAGGAGATTCGAGTTTTGTCCCTTTCTCGCGACACCTTTATGTCAGAAGGAGTACTGTGTCGTTGATTCCTGGCCTCCAGGAACAACTCTTAATTCCCTTTTCTCGTGTCTCCATTAAGTCCAGAGGAGATTTGAGTTTTGTCCCTTTCTCGCGACTACTTTAAGTCCAGTGGGGTCCCGAGTCGCTGATTCCTAGCCTCCAGGATTAGCTCTCTATTCCCTTTTCTCGTGTCTCCTTTAAGTCTAGAGGAGATTCGAGTTTTGTCCCACTCTCGTGACACCTTCATGTCCGGTGGAGTCCTGCGCCGATGATTCCTGGCATCTAAGAACAGCTCTTTATTCCCGTTTCTCGTGTCACCTTTATGCCCAGAGGAGCTTCTAGTTTTGTCCCTTTCTCGGGACTCCTTTCAGTTTGGAGGAGTCCTGCGTCGCTGATTCCTAGCTGCCAAGAACAACTCTTTATTCCTCTTCTCGTGTCTCCTTTAAGTCCAGACGAGATTCGAGTTTTTTCCCATTCTCGCGACTCCATTATATCTGGAGGCGTCCTACACTGCGGATTCCTAGCCTCTAGGAACTGCTCTTTATTCCCTTTTCTCGTGTCTCCTTTTAGTTCAGACGAGATTCTAGTTCTGTCCCTTTCTCGTGACTCCTTTAAGTCCGGAGGAGTCCTGCGCTGCGGATTCCTGGCCACCAGGAACTGCTCTTTATTCCCTTTTCTCGTGTCTCCTTTTACTCCAGAGGAGATTCGAGTTTTGTTCCTTTCTCACGACACCTTTAAGTCCGGTGGAGTCCTAAGTCGCTGATTCCTAGCCTCTGGGAATAGCTCTATATTCCATTTATTGTGTCTCCTTTAGGTCCAGAGGAGATTCAAGTTTTGTCCCTTTCTCGCGACTCCTTTAATTCCGGTGGTGTCCCGAGTCGTTGATTCCTGGCCTCCAGGAACTGCACTTTATTCTTGTTTCTGGTTACTCCTTTAAGTCCAGAGGAGATTTGAGTTTTGTCCTTTTCTCGAGACTCCTTTAAGTCTAGTGGAGTCCTGAGTCGCTGATTCCTGGCCTCCAAGAATAGTTCTTTTTCTTCTTTTCTCGTGTCTCCTTTTACTCTAGAGGAGATTCTAGTTTTGTCCCTTTCTCGCGACTCCTTTAAGTCCGGTGGAGTCTTGTGTCGCTGATTCTTGGCCTTCAGGAACAACTCTTTATTCCCTTTTCTCGTATCTCTATTATGTCCGGCGGAGATTCAAGTTTTTCCCCATTCTCGCGACTCCTTCATGTCCGGTGGAGTCCTACGTCACTGATTCCAGGCCTACTGGAACAGCTCTTTTTTCCCTTTTCTCGTGTCTCCGTTAAGTCGGGTGGAGATTCGAGTTTTGTCCATTTCTCGTGACTCCTTTATGTCCGGAGGAGTCCTGTGTCGCTGATTCCTGGCCTCTAGGAACAGCTCTTTATTCCCTTTTCTCGTGTCATCTTTATGCCCGGACGTGATTCGAGTTTTGTCCCTTTCTCGCGACTCCTTTAAGTCTGGAGGAGTCCTGCGTCGCTGATTCCTTACCTCCAGGAACAACTCATTATTTTTCTTCTTGTGTCTCCTTTAACTCCAGAAGAGAATCGAGTTTTGTCCCCTTCTAGCGACATCGTTAAGTCCGAAAGAGTCCTGCGTCGTTGAATCCTGGCTTGCAGGAACAACTCTTTATTCCCGTTTCTCGTGTCTCCTTTAAGTCCGGGGGAGTCCAGAGGAGATTCGAGCCTTTCCCTTTCTCTCGACACCTTTAAGTTCGGAAGAGTCCTGCATCGTTGATTCCTGACCTCCAGGAACAGCTCTTTATTCCCTTTTCTCATGTCTCCTTTTTGTCCGGAGGAGATTTGAGTTTTGTCCCATTCTCGCGACTCCTTTAAGTCCGGTGGAGTCTCGAGACGCAAATTCTTGGCCTCTTGGAATAGTTCTTTATTCCCTTTTCTCGTGACTCCTTTAAGTTCGTAGGAGATTAGAGTTTTGTCCCTTTCTCGCAACTCCTTTAAGTCCAGAGGAGATTCAAGTTTTGTCCCCTTCTCGCGACAACTTTATGTCAGAAGGAGTACTGCGTCGTCGATTCCTGGCCTCCAGGAACAACTCTTAATTCCATTTTCTCGTGTCTCCTTTAAGTCTAGAGGAGATTTGAGTTTTGTCCCTTTCTTGTGACCACTTTAAGTCCAGTGGGGTCCCGAGTCGTTGATTCCTGGCCTCCAGGAATAGCTCTCTATTCCCTTTTCTCGTGTCTCCTTTAAGTCCAGAGGAGATTCGAGTTGTGTCCCATTCTCGCGACACCTTCATGTCCGGTGGAGTCCTGCGTCGCTGATTCCAGGCCTTCAGGAATAGCTCTTTATTCCCTTTTCTCGTGAATCCTTTAAGTCCGGTGGAGATTCGAGTTTTGTCCCGTTCTCGTGACTCCATTAAGTCCAGAGGAGTCTCGAGTAGCTGATTCCTGGCCTCCAAGAACAGCTCTTTATTCCCTTCTCTCGTGACTCCTTTAAGTCCGGAGGAGATTCGAGTTTTGTTCCTTCCTCGTGACTCCTTTAAGTCTGGAGGAATCCTGCGTCGCTGATTCCTGGCAACTAAGAACAACTCTTTATTCCCATTTCTCGTGTCACCTTTAAGCCCAAAGGAGCTTCTAGTTTTGTCCCTTTTTCGGGACTCCTTTCAGTCCGGAGGAGTTTTGCGTCGCTGATTCCTAGCTGCCAAGAACAACTCTTTATTCCTCTTCTTGTGTCTCCTTTAAGTGCAGACGAGATTCGAGTTTTGTACCTTTCTTGAGACACCCTTAAGTCCGGAGGAGTCCTATGTCGTTGATTCCGGTCCTCCAGAAACAACTCTTTTTTCTTTTTTCTCGTGTCTCCTTTATGTCCGGTGGAGATTTGAGTTTTGTCCCTTTCTCGTGACTCCATTATGTCTGGAGGCGTCCTGCGCTGCGGATTCCTGGCCTCCAGGAACTGCTCTTTATTCCCATTTCTCGTGTCTCCTTTTAGTCTAGAGGAGATTCCAGTTTTATCACTTTCTCGTGACTCCTTTAAGTCCGGAGGAGTCCTGCGTTGCAGATTCCTGGCCTCCAGGAACTACTCTTTATTCCCTTTTCTCGTGTCTCCTTTTAGTCCGAAGGAGATTCGAGTTTTGTCCCTTTCTCATGACTCCTTGAAGTCCAGAGGAGTCCTGCGTCACTGATTCCTAGCCACCAGGAACTGCTCTTTATTCCCTTTTCCCGTGTCTCCTTTAAGCCTAGAGGAGATTCGAAATTTTTCCTTTCTCGCGACTCCTTTAAGTCCGGAGGAGTCCTACGTCACAGATTCCTAGGCTCCAGGAACAACACATTATTCATCTTCTCGTGTCTCCTTTAAGTCCAGAGGGAATTCGAATTTTGTCCCTTTCTCGCGACACCTTTAAATCCGGAGGAGAACTGCGTCGTTGTTACCTGGCCTCCAGGAACAACTCTTTATTCCCTTTTCTCGTGCCTCCTTTATGCCCGGAGGAGATTCGAGTTTTGTCCCTTTCTCGCGACTCCTTTAAGTCCAGTGGAGTCTCGAGTTGCTGATTCCTAGCCTCTAGGAACAGCTCTTTATTTCCTTTTCTCGTGACTCCTTTAAGTCCAGAGGAGATTCGAGTTTTGTCCCTTTCTCGCGACACCTTTATGTCAGAAGGAGTACTGCGTCGTTGATTCCTGGCCTCCAGGAACAACTCTTTATTCCCTTTTCTCGTGTCTCCTTTAAGTCCAGAGGAGATTCGAGTTTTGTCCCGTTCTCGCGACTACTTTAAGTCCAGTGGGGTCCCGAGTCGCTGATTCCTGGCCTCCAGGAATAGCTCTCTATTCCCTTTTCTCGTGTCTCCTTTAAGTCCAGAGGAGATTCGAGTTTTGTCGCATTCTTGCGACACCTTCATGACTGGTGGAGTCCTCCGTCGCTGATTCCAGGCCTCCAGGAATAGCTCTTTATTCCCTTTTCTCGTGAATCCTTTAAGTCCGGTGGAGATTCGAGTTTTGTCCCGTTCTCATGACTCCTTTAAGTCCAAAGGAGTCTCGAGTAGCTGGTTCCTGGCATCCAGGAACAGTTCTTTATTCCCTTTTCTCGTGACTCCTTTAAGTCGGGAGGAGATTCGAGTTTTGTTCCTTCCTCGTGACTCCTTTAAGTCCAGAGGAGTCCTGCATCGCTGATTCCTAGCATCTAAGAACAACTCTTTATTCCAGTTTCTCGTGTCACCTTTAAGCCCAGAGGAGCTTCTAGTTTTGCCCCGTTCTCGGGACTCCTTTCAGTCAGGAGGAGTCTTGCGTTGCTGATTCCAAGCTGCCATGAATAACTCTTTATTCCGCTTCTCGTATCTCCTTTAAGTCTAGACGAGATTCGAGTTTTGTCCCTTTCTCACGACACCATTAAGTCCGGAGGAGTCCTGCGTCGTTGATTCCTATCCTCCAGAAACAACTCTTTATTCCCTTTCCTCGTGTCTCCTATAAGTCTGGAGGAGATTCGAGTTTTGTCCCTTTCTCGCGACTCCTTTATATCTGGTGGCGTTCTGCGTTGTGGATTCCTGGCCTCCTGAAACTGCTTTTTATTCCCTTTTCTCGTGTCTCCTTTTAGTCTAGAGGAGATTCCAGTTTTGTCCCTTTCTCGTGACTCCTTTAAGTCCTAAGGAGTCCTGCGCTGCGGATTCCTAGCCTCCAAGAACTGCTCCTTATTCCCTTTTCTCGTGTCTCCTTTTAGTTCGGAGGAGATTCGAGTTTTGTCCCTTTCTCGTGACTCCTTTAAGTCCAGTGGGGTCCAAAGTCGCTGATTCTTAGCCTCCGGGAATAACTCTGTATTACATTTATTGTGTCTCCTTTAGGACCAGAGGAGATTCAAGTTTTGTCCCTTTCTCACGACTCCTTTATGTCTGGTGGAGACCCGAGTCGCTGATTCCTGGCCTCCAGGAACAACACTTATTCCTGTTTCTGGTTACTCCTTTAAGTCCGGAGGAGATTTGAGTTTTGTCCTTTTCTCGAGACTCCTTTAAGTCTAGAGGAGTCCTGAGTCGCTGATTCCTGGCCTCCAAGAACAGCTCTTTTTCTTCTTTTCTCGTGTCTCCTTTAACTCTAGAGGAGATTTGAGTTTTGTCCCTTTCTCGCGACTCCTTTAAGTCCGGTGGAGTCCTGCGTCGCTGATTCCTGGCCTTCAGGAACAACTCTTTATTCCCTTTTCTCGTGTCTCCTTTATGTTCAGAGGAGATTCAAGTTTTGCCCCATTCTCGTGACTTCTTCATGTCTGGTAGAGTCCTACGTCGTTGATTCCAGGCTTCCAGGAACAACTCTTTATTCCCTTTTCTCGTGTCTCCTTTAAGTCGAGTGGAGATTCGAGTTTTGTCCATTTCTCGCAACTCCTTTATGTTCGGAGGAGTCCTGTGTCGCTGATTCCTGGCCTCCAGGAACAGCTCTTTATTCCCTTTTCTCGTGTCATCTTTATGCCCAGACGTGATTCGAGTTTTGTCCCTTTCTCGCGACTTCTTTAAGTCTGGAGGAGTCCTGCGTCGCTGATTCCTTGCCTCCAGGAACAACTCTTTATTTTTCTTCTCGTGTCTCCGTTAAGTCTAGATGAGATTCGAGTTTTGTCCCCTTCTAGCGACACCGTTAAGTCCGGAGGAGTCCTGCGTCGTTGATTCCTGGCTTCCAGGAACAACTCTCTATTCCCTTTTCTCTTGTCTCCTTTAAGTCTAGGGGAGTCTGGAGGAGATTTGAGCTTTTCCCTTTCTCGCGACACCTTTATGTCCGGAGGAGTCCTGCGTCGTTGATTCCTGGCCTCCAGGAACAGCTCTTTATTCCCTTTTCTCGTGTCTCCTTTTTGTGCGAAGGAGATTTGAGTTTTGTCCCATTCTCGCGACTCTTTTAAGTCTGGTGGAGTCCCGAGTCACAGATTCTTGGCCTCTAGGAATAGTTCTTTATTTCCTTTTCTCGTGACACCTTTAAGTTCGTAGGAGATTCGAGTTTTGTCCCTTTCTCGTGACTCCTTTAAGTCCAGAGGAGTCCTGCGTTGCTTATTCCTAGACTCCAGGAATAGCTCTTTATTCTTTTTTCTCGTGTCTCCTTTAAGTCCGGAGGAGATTCGAGTTTTGCCCCTTTCTTGCGACTCCTTTAAGTCCGAGGGAGTCTTGCGTCGCTGATTCCTAGCCTCCAAGAGCAACTCCTTATTCCCTTTTCTAGTCTCCTTTATGTCCGGAGGAGATTTGAGTTTTGTCCCTTTCTCGCGGCCACTTTAAGTCCAGAGGAGTCCTGCATCGCTGATTCCTGGCCACCTGGAACAATTCTTTATTCCCGTTTCTCGTGACCCCTTTAAGTCCGGAGGAGATTCGAGTTTTGTCCCTTTCTCGCGACCACTTTAAGTCCGGAGGAGTCCTATGTCGCTGATTCTTGGCCTTCATGAACTATAATTTATTCCTTTTTCTCGTGACCCCTTTTAGTCCGGAGGAGATTCGAGTTTTGTCTCTTTCTCGCGACTGCTTAAAGTTTAGTGGAGTCTCGAGTCGCAGATTCCCGTACTCCTCGAACTACACTTTATTCCTTTTTCTCGTGACCCCTTTAATTCCAGAGGAGATTTGAGTTTTGTCCCTTTCTCGCGACTCCTTTAAGTTCGGAGGAGTCCTATGTCACTGATTCCTGGCCTCCTGGAATAGTTCTTTATTTCCTTTTCTAGTCTCACCTTTAAGTCCAGAGGAGATTCGAGTTTTGTCCCTTTCTCGCGACTCCTTTATGTCCGAAGGAGTCCTATGTCACCGATTCCTGGCCTTCAAGAACAGCACCTTATTGCCATTTCTCGTGTCTCCTTTTAGTCCGAAGGAGATTCGAGTTTTGCCCCTTTCTCGTGTCTCCATTAAGCCCGGAGGTGATTCGAGTTTTGTGCATTTCTCGCGACTCCTTTAAGTCCGGAGGAGTCCTGCGTCGTTGATTCCTGGCCTCCAGGAACAGCTCTTCATTACCTTTTCTCGTGTCTCCTTTATGACCGAAGGAGATTTGAGTTTTATCCCTTTCTCACGACGCCTCTAAGTCTGGTGGAGTCCCGAGTCGTTGATTCCAGGCCTCCAAGAAGAGCTCTACATTCCTTTTATCGTGTCTCCTTTATGTCTGGAGGAGATTCGAGTTTTGTCCATTTCTCACGACTCCTTTAAGTCTGGAGGGGTCCCGAGTAGCAGATTCCTGGCCTTTAGGAACAGCTCTTTATTACCATTTCTCGTTACTCCTTTAAGTCCAGAGGAGATTCGAGCTTCGTCCCATTCTCGCGACTCCTTTATGTCTAGAGGAGTCCTAAGCCGCTGATTGCTAGCGTCCTGGAATAGTTCATTATTTCCTTTTCTCGTGTCTCCTTTAAGTCCGGAGGAGATTCAAGTTTTGTACCATTCTCACGACTCATTTAAGTCCATAGGAGTCCTACGTCGCTGATTCCAGGCCTCCAAGTACAGCTCTATATTCCTTTAATCGTGTCTCCCTTAGGTCCGGAGGAAATTCGAGTTTTGTACCTTTCTCGCAACTCCTTTAAGTCTGGAGGAGTCCCGAGTCGCTGATTCCAGGCCTCTAGGAACAACACTTAATTCATGTTTCTCGTTACTCCATTAAGTCGGGAGGAGATTCGAGTTTTGTCCCATTCTCGCGACTCCATTAAGTCTGGAGGAGTCTTGAGACGCTGATTCCTGGCCTCCAAGAACATTTCTTTTTTTCCTTTTCTCGTGTCTCCTTTAAGTCCAGAGGAGATTCGAGCTTTGACCTTTCTCGCAACTCCATTAAGTCCGGAGGAGATTCGAGTTTTGTCCCTTTCTCGCGACTCCTTTGAGTCCAGAGGTGTCCTACGTCACTGAGTCCTGGCCTCCGGGAACAGCTCTTTATTCCCATTTCTCGTGTCACCTTTAAGCCCGGAGGAGATTCGAGTTTTGTCCCTTTCTCGCGACACCTTTAAGTCTAGAGGAGTCCTGCGTCGCAGATTCCTAGCCTCTAGGAACAACTCTTCATTCCACTTCTCCTGTCTCCTTTAAGTCCATACGAGATTCGAGTTTTGACCCTTTCTCGCGACACCATTAAGTCCGGAGGAGTCCTGCGTCGTTGATTCCTAACCTCCAGGAACAACTCTTTATTCGCTTTTCTCATGACTCCTCTAAGTCCGAAGGAGATTCGAGTTTTGTCCCTTTCTCGCGACTCCTTTAAGTCCAATGGAGTCCCGAGTCGCTGATTCCTGGCCTAAAGGAACAGCTCTTTATTCCCATTTCTCGTGTCTCCTTTAAGTCCAGAGGAGATTCAAGTTTTGTCCCTTTCTCGTGACTCCTTTGAGTCCGGACGAGTCCTGAGTCGTTGATAAGTAGCCTCTAGGAAAAGTTCATTGTCTACTTTTCTCGTGTCTCCTTCAAGTCCGGAGGAGATTCGAGTTTTGTCCATTTCTCGCGACTTTTTTAAGTCCGGAGGAGTCCTGAGTCGCTGATTCTTGGCCTCCAGGAACAACTCTTTGTTGCCTTTTCTCGTGACTCCTTTAAGTCCAGAGGAGATTCGAGTTTTGTCCCATTCTCGCACTCCCTTAAGTCCAGAGGAGTCCAGAGGAGTCCTGAGTCGCTGATTCCTGGCCTCTAGGAACAATTCTTTATCAACTTTTCTCGTGTCTCCTTGAAGTCCTGAGGAGATTCACGTTTTTACCCTTTGTCATGTCTCCTTTTAGTCCAGAGGTGATTCGAGTTTTGTCCCTTTCTCACGACGCCTCTAAGTCTGGTGGAGTCCCGAGTCGCTGATTCCTAGCCTCCAAGAAGAGCTCTACATTCCTTTTATCGTGTCTCCTTTATGTCCAGAGGAGATTCGAGTTTTGTCCCATTCTCACGACTCCTTTAAGTATGGAGGAGTCTTGCGTCGCTGATTCCTGGCCTCCAGGAACAGCTCTATATTCCCTTTTCTCGTGCCTCCTTTAAGACTGGAGGAGTCTTGCGTCACTGATTCCTGGCCTCCAGGAACAGCTCTTTATTCCATTATCTCGTGTCTTCTTTTAGTCCAGAGGAGATTCCAATATTGTCCCTTTCTCTCGACTCCTTTAACTCCAGAGGAGTCTTGCGTCGCTGATTCTCGACCTACAAGAACAGCTCATTATTCCCTTTTCTCGTGTCTCCTTTAAGTCAGGAGGAGATTCGAGTTTTGTCCCGTTCTCGCGACTCCTTTAATTCCGGTGGAGTCCCGAGACGCAGATTCCAAGCCACTTGGAACAGTCCTTTATTCCCCTTTCTTGTGACTCCTTTAAGTTCGTAGGAGATTCGAGTTTTGTCCCTTTCACGCGACTCCTTCAAGTCCGGAGGAGTCCTCGTCGCTGATACCTAACCTCGAGGAACAGTTCCGTATACCTTTTTCTCGTGTCTCCTTTAAGTTTGATGGAGATTCGAGTTTTGTCTCTTTCTCGCGACTACTATATGTCCTGAGGAGTCTCGAGTAGCTGACTTTTGGCCTCCAGGAACAGTTCTTTATTCCCTTTTCTCGGGGCTCCTCTAAGTCCAGAGGAGATTCGAGATTTGTTCCTTTCTCACGACTCCTTCAAGTCCAGAGGAGTCCTGCATCGTTGATTCCTGGCCACCAAGAATGGCTCTTTATTCCCTTTTCTTGTGTCTCCTTTAAGTCCGGAGGAGATTCAAGTTTTGTCTCTTTTTCGCGACTCCTTTAAGTCCGGAGGAGTCCTACGTCACTGATTCCTAGCCTCCAGGAACAACTCTTTATTCGTCTTCACGTTTCTCCATTATGTCCACAGGAGATTCGAGTTTTGTCCCTTTCTCGCGACACCTTTTAGTCCAGAGGAGTCCTGCGTCGTTGATTCCTGTCCTCCAAGAACTACTCTTTATTCCCTTTTCTCGTGTCTCCTTTAAGTCCAGAGGAGATTCGTGTTTTGTCCCTTTCTCGCGACTCCTTTAAGTTCGAAGGAGTCCTGAGTCGTTGGTTCTTGGCCTCCAGGAACAATTCTTTATCTACATTTCTCATGTCTCCTTTAAGTCCGGAGGAGATTCGAGTTATGTCCCTTTCTCACGACACCTTTATGTCCAGTGGTGTCTCGAGTCGCTTATTCTTGGCCTCCACGAACAGCTCTTTATTCTCTTTTCACATGACTCCGTTGAGTCCGGAGCAGATTCGGGTTATGTCCCTTTCTCGCGACTCCTTTAAGTCCAGTGGTGTCCCGAGTCGCTTATTCTGGGCCTCCAGGAACAGCTCTTTATTCCCTTTTCACGTGACTCCATTAAGCCTGGAGGAGATTTGAGTTTTGTCCCATTCTCGCGACTCCTTTAAGTCTGAAGGAGTCTTGAGTCGTTGATTCCTGGCCTCTAGGAACAAATCTTTATCTACTTTTCTCGTGTCTCCATTAAGTCCAGAGGAGATTTGAGTTTTGTGCCTTTCTCGTGAATCCTTTAAGTTTGGAGGAGTCCTGCGTCGTTGATTCCTGGCCTCCAAGGACAACACTTCATTACCTTTTCTCGTGTCTCCTTTATGACCGAAGGAGATTTGAGTTTTATCCCTTTCTCACGACTCCTCTAAGTCTGGTGGAGTCCCGAGTCACTGATTCCTGTCCTCCAAGAAGAGCTCTACATTCCTTTTATCGTGTCTCCTTTATGTCCGGAGGAGATTTGAGTTTTGTCCATTTCTCACGACTCCTTTAAGTCTGGAGGAGTCCCGCGTCGCAGATTCCTAGCCTTTAGGAACAACTCTTTATTCCCATTTCTCGTTACTTCTTTAAGTCCGGAGGAGATTCGAGTTTCGTCCCATTCTCGCGACTCCATTATGTCTAGAGGAGTCCTGCACCGCTGATTGCTGGCGTCCTGGAATAGTTCTTTATTACCTTTTCTCGTGTCTCCTTTAAGTCTGAAGGAGATTCAAGTTTTGTACCATTCTCGCAACTCATTTAAGTCCAAAGGAGTCCTACATCGTTGATTCCTGGCCTCCAGGTATAGCTCTATATTCTTTTTATCGTGTCTCCCTTAGGTCCGGAGGAAATTCGAGTCTTGTACGTTTCTCGCGACTCCATTAAGTACGGAGGAGTCCCGAGTCGCAGATTCCAGGCTTCTAGGAACAACACTTTATTCATGTTTCTCGTTACTCCATTAAGTCGGGAAAAGATTCGAGTTTTGTCCCATTCTCGCGACTCCTTTAAGTCCGGAGGAGTCCTGAGACGCTGATTCCAGGCCTCCAAGAACATTTCTTTTTTTCCTTTTCTCGTGTCTCCTTTAAGTGCAGAGGAGATTCGGGTTTTGACCTTTCTCGCAACTCCTTTAAGTCCGGAGGAGATTCGAGTTTTGTCCCTTTCTCGCGACTCCTATGAGTCAGGAGGTGTCCTGCGTCACTGAGTCCTGGCCTCCAGGAACAGCTCTTTATTCCCATTTCTCGTGTCACCTTTAAGCCCGGAGGAGATTCGAGTTTTGTCCCTTTCTCGCGACTCCTTTAAGTCCAGAGGAGTCGTGCGTTGTTGATTCCTAGCCTCCAGGAATAACTCTTAATTCCACTTCTCGTGTCTCCTTTAAGTCCAGACGAGATTTAAGTTTTGTCCCTTTCTCGCGACTCCTTTGAGTCCAGAGGAGTCCTGAGTCGCTGATTCCTGGCCTCTAGGAAAATTTCATTATCTACTTTTCTCGTGTCTCCTTCTTGTCCGGAGGAGATTCGAGTTTTGTCCCTTTCTCGTGACTCTTTTAAGTCCAGAGGAGTCCTGAGTCGCTGATTCTTGGCCTCCAGGAACAACTCTTTGTTGCCTTTTCTTGTGACTCCTTTAAGGCCGGAGGAGATTCGAGTTTTGTCCCATTCTCGCACTCCTTTAAGTCCAAAGGAGTCCTGAGTCGCTGATTCCTGGCCTCTAGGAACAATTCTTTATCAACTTTTCTCGTGTCTCCTTTAAGTCCAGAGGAGATTCAAGTTTTGACCCTTTCTCGTGTCTCCTTTTGGTCCAAAGGTGATTCGAGTTTTGTCCCATTCTCGCGACTCCTTTAAGTATGGAGGAGTACTGCACCGCTGATTCCTGGCCTCCAAGAATAGCTCTTTATTCCCTTTTCTCGTGTCTCCTTTAAGATCGGAGGAGTCTTGCGTCACTGATTCCTGGCATCCAAGAACTGCTCTTTATTCCATTATCTCATGTCTTCTTTTAGTCCAGAGGAGATTCCTGTTTTTTCCCTTTCTCTCGACTCCTTTAAGTCCGGAGGAGTCCTGCGTCGCTGATTCCTAGCCTCCAGGAACAACTCTTTATTCGTCTTCACGTGTCTCAATTATGTCCACAGGAGATTTGAGTTTTGTCCCATTCTCGCAACACCTTTTAGTCCAGAGGAGTCCTGCGTCATCGATTCCTGTCCTCCAAGAACTACTCTTTATTCCCTTTTCTCGTGTCTCCTTTAAGTCCGGAGGAGACTCGTGTCTTGTCCCTTTCTCGCGACTCCTTTAAGTTCGAAGGAGTCCTGAGTCGCTGATTCTTGGCCTCCAGGAACAGTTCTTTATCTACTTTTCTCGTGTCTCCTTTAAGTCCGGAGGAGATTCGAGTTATGTCCCTTTCTCGCGACTCCTTTAAGTCTTGTGGTGTCCCGAGTCGCTGATTCTTGGCCTCCACGAATAGCTCTTTATTCCCATTTCACGTGATTCCTTTATGTCCGGAGGAGATTCGGGTTATGTCCCTTTCTCGCGACTCCTTTAAGTCCAGTGGTGTCCCGAGGCGGTTATTCTGGGCCTCTAGGAATAGCTCTTTATTCCATTTTCACGTGACTTCATTAAGTCCGGAGGAGATTTGAGTTTTATCCCTTTCTCGCGACACCTTTAAGTCTGGAGGAGTCCTGAGTCGCTGATTCTTGGCCTCTAGGAACAATTCATTATCTAATTTTCTCGTGTCTCCTTTAAGTCCAGAGGAGATTCGAGTTTTGTCCCTTTCTCGTGTCTCCTTTTAGTCCGGAGGTGATTCGAGTTTTGTCCCATTCTCCTGACTCCGTTAAGTATGGAGGAGTCCTGCGTCACTGATTCCTGGCCTCCAGGAACAGCTATTTATTACCTTTTCTCGTGTCTCCGTTGAGTCCAGAGGAGTCTTGTGTCATTGATTCCTGGCCGCCAAGAACTGCTCTTTGTTCCATTATCTCGTGTCTCCTTTTAGTCCGGAGGAGATTCGAGTTTTGTCCCTTTCTCGTGACTCCTTTAAGTCTGGAGGAGTCTTGCGTCGCTGATTCCAGGCCTACAAGAACAGCTCATTATTCCCTTTTCACATGTCTCCTTTAAGTCAGGAGGAGATTCGAGTTTTGTCCCATTCTCGCGAATCCTTTATTTCCAGTGGAGTCCCGAGACGCAGATTCCTGGCCACTAGGAACAGTTCTTTATTCCCTTTTCTCGTCACTCCTTTATGTTCGTAGGAGATTCGAGTTTTGTCCATTTCTCGCGACTCCTTTAACTCTAGAGGAGTCCTACGTCGTATATTCCTGGCCTCATGGAACAGTTCCATATTCCATCCTCTCGTGTCTCCTTTAAGTTCGGTGGAGATTCGAGTTTTGTCCCTTTCTCGCGACTACTTTAAGTACGGAAGAGTCTCGAGTAGCTGACATTTGGCCTCCAGGAACAGCTCTTTATTCCCTTTTCTCGTGACTCCTTTAAGTCCAGAGGGGATTCGAGTTTTGTTCCTTTCTCGCAACTCCTTTAAGTCCAGAGGTGTCTTGCGTCGCTGATTCCTAGCCTCCAAGAATGGCTCTTTATTGCCTTTTCTCGTGTCTCCTTTAAGTCCGGAGGAGATTCAAGTTTTGTTTCTTTTTCGCGACTCCTTTAAGTCCAAAGGAGTCCTACGACGTAGATTCCTAGCCTCCAGGAACAACTCCATATTCGTCTTCTCGTGTCTCCTTTAAGACAACAAGGGATTCGAGTTTTGTCCCTTTCTCGCGACACCTTTTTGTCCAGAGGATTCCTGCGTCGTTGATTCCTAGCTTCCAAGAACAACTCTTAATTCCCTTTTCTCGTGTCTCCTTTAAGTCCGGAGGAAATTCGAGTTTGGTCCTTTTCTCGCGACTCCTTTCTCGTGTCTCCTTTTAGTCCGTAGGTGATTCAAGTTTTGTCCCATTCTCGCGACTCCGTTAAGTATAGAGGAGTCCTACGTCGTTGATTCCTGGCCTCTAGGAAGGGCTCTTTATTCCCTTTTCTCGTGTCACCTTTAAGTCCAGAGGAGTCTTGCGTTGTTGATTCTTGGCCTCCAAGAACTACTCTTTATTCCATTATCTCGTGTCTCCTTTTAGTCCGGAGGAGATTCGAGATTTGTCCCTTTCTCGCGACTCCTTTAAGTCCGGAGGAGTCTTGCGTCGCTGATTCCAGGCCTACAGGAACAGCTCATTATTCCCTTTTCTTATGTCTCCTTTAAGTCAGGAGGAGATTCGAGTTTTGTCCCATTCTCGCGACTCCATTAATTCCAGTGGAGTCCTGAGACGCAGATTCCTGGCCACTAGGAACAGTTCTTTATTCCCTTTTCTTGTCACTCCTTTAAGTTCGTAGGAGATTCGAGTTTTGTCCCTTTCTCGCGACTCCTTTAAGTCCAAAGGAATCCTGCGTCGCAGATTCCTGGCCTCATGGAACAGTTCCTTATTCCTTCCTCTCATGTCTCCTTTAATTTCGGTGGAGATTCGAGTTTTGTCCCTTTCTCGCGACTACTTTAAGTACGGAGGAGTCTCGAGTAGCTGACATTTGGCCTCCAAGAACAGCTCTTTATTCCATTTTCTCACGACTCCTTTAAGTCCAGAGGGGATTCGAGTTTTATTCCTTTCTCGCAATTCCTTTAAGTCCTGAGGTGTCGTGCGTCGCTGATTCCTAGCCTCCAAGAACGGCTCTTTATTCCCTTTTCTCGTGTCTCCTTTAAGTCCGGAGGAGATTCAACTTTTGTTTCTTTTTCGCGACTCCTTTATGTCCGAAGGAGTCCTGCGTCGCAAATTCCTAGCCTCTAAGAACAACTCCTTATTCGTCTTCTCGTGTCTCCTTTAAGTCAACAAGAGATTCGAGTTTTGTTCCTTTCTTGCGACACCTTTTAGTCCAGAGGATTCCTGCGTCGTTGATTCCTGGCTTCCAAGAACAACTCTTAATTCCCTTTTCTCGTGTCTCCTTTAAGTCCGGAGGAGATTCGAGTTTGGTCCCGTTCTCGTGACTCCTTTCTCGTGTCTCCTTTTAGTCCGAAGGTGATTCAAGTTTTGTCCCATTCTCGCGACTTGTTTAAGTATGGAGGAGTCCTACGTCGCTGATTCCTGGCCTTTAGGAAGAGCTCTTTATTCCCTTTTCTCGTGTCACCTTCAAGTCCAGAGGAGTCTTGCGTTGTTGATTCTTGGGCTCCAGGAACTGCTCTTTATTCCATTATCTCGTGTCTCCTTTTAGTCCGGAGGAGATTCGAGTTTTGTCCCTTTCTCACGACTCCTTTAAGTCCAGAGGAGTCTTGCGTCGCTGATTCCAGGCCTACAGGAACAGCTCATTATTCCCTTTTCTTGTGTCTCCTTTAAGTCAGGAGGAGATTCGAGTTTTGTCCCATTCTCGTGACTCCCTCAATTCCAGTGGAGTCCCGAGACGCAGATTCCTGGCCACTAGGAACAGTTCTTTATTCGCTTTTCTCGTCACTCCTTTAAGTTCGTAGGAGATTCGAGTTTTGTCCCTTTCTCGCGACTCCTTTAAGTCCGGAGGAGTCCTGCGTCGCAGATTCCTAGCCTCATGGAACAGTTCCTTATTCCTTCCTCTCGTGTCTCCTTTAAGTTTGGTGGAGATTCCAGTTTTGTCTCTTTCTCGCAACTACATTAAGTACGGAGGAGTCTCGAGTAACTGACATTTGGCTTCCAGGAACAACTCTTTATTCCCTTTTCTCACGACTCCTTTAAGTCCAGAGGGGATTCGAGTTTTGTTCCTTTCTCGCAACTCCTTTAAGTCCAGAGGTGTCTTGCGTCGCTGATTCCTAGCCTCCAAGAATGGCTCTTTATTCCCTTTTCTCGTGTCTCCTTTAAGTCCAGAGGAGATTCAACTTTTGTTTCTTTTTCGCGACTCCTTTAAGTCCAAAGGAGTCCTACGTCGTAGATTCCTAGCCTCCAGGAACAACTCCTTATTCGTCTTCTCGTGTCTCCTTTAAGTCAACAAGAGATTCAAGTTTTGTCCCTTTCTCGCGACACCTTTTTGTCCAGAGGATTCCTGCGTCGTTGATTCCTAGCTTCCAAGAACAACTCTTAATTCCCTTTTCTCGTGTCTCCTTTAAGTCCGTAGGAGATTCGAGTTTGGTCCATTTCTCGCGACTCCTTTCTCGTGTCTCCTTTTAGTCCGGAGGTGATTCAAGTTTTGTCCCATTCTCGCGACTCCGTTAAGTATGGAGGAGTGCTACGTCGCTGATTCCTGGCCTCTAGGAAGGGCTCTTTATTCCCTTTTCTCGTGCCACCTTTAAGTCCAGAGGAGTCTTGCGTTGTTGATTCTTGGCCTCCAGGAACTACTCTTTATTCCATTATCTCGTGTCTCCTTTTAGTCCGGAGGAGATTCGAGATTTGTCCCTTTCTCGCGACTCCTTTATGTCTGGAGGAGTCTTGCGTCGCTGATTCCAGGCCTACAGGAACAGCTCATTATTCCCTTTTCTTGTGTCTCCTTTAAGTCAGGAGGAGATTCGAGTTTTGTCTCATTCTCGCGACTCCTTTAATTCCAGTGGAGTCCCGAGACGCAGATTCGTGGCCACTAGGAACAGTTTTTTATTCCCTTTTCTCGTCACTCCTTTAAGTTCGTAGGAGATTCGAGTTTTGTCCCTTTCTCGCGACTCCTTTAAGTCCGGAGGAGTCCTGCGTCGCAGATTCCTGGCCTCATGGAATAGTTCCTTATTCCTTCCTCTCATGTCTCCTTTAAGTTCGGTGGAGATTCGAGTTTTGTCCCTTTCTCGCGACTACTTTAAGTACGGAGGAGTCTCGAGTAGCTGACTATTGGCCTCTAGGAACAGCTCTTTATTCCCTTTTCTCGTGACTCCTTTAAGTCCAGAGGAGATTCAAGTTTTGTTCCTTTCTCGCGAGTCCTTGAAGTCCAGACGTGTCCTGCGTCGCTAATTCCTGGCCTCCAAGAATGACTCTTTATTCCCTTTTCTCGTGTCTCCTTTAAGCCCGGAGGAGATTTGAGTTTTGTCTCTTTTTCGTGACTCCTTTAAGTCCGATGGAGTCTTGCGTCACTGATTCCTAGCCTCCAGGTAAAACTCTTTATTCATCATCTCGTGTCTCCTTTAAGTCCACAGGAGATTCGAGTTTTGTCCCTTTCTCACGACACCTTTTAGTCTAGAGGAGTCTTGCGTCGTTGATTCCTGGCCTCCAAGAACAACTCTTAATTCCCTTTTCTCGTGTCTCCTTTAAGTCCGAAGGAGATTCGAGTTTTGTCCCTTTCATGCGACTCCTTTAAGTCTGAAGGAGTCCTTAGTTGCTGATTCTTGGCCTCCAGGAACAGTTCTTTATCTACTTTTCTCATGTCTCCATTAAGTCCGGAGGAGATTCGAGTTATGTACCTTTCTTGCGACTCCTTTAAGTCCAGTGGTGTCCCGAGTCGCTTATTCTTGGCCTCCAGGAACAGCTCTTTATTCCCTTTTCACGTGACTCCTTTTAGTCTGGAGGAGATTCGAGTTTTGTCCCTTTCTTGCGACTCCTTTAAGTCTGGAGGAGTCCCGAGTAGCTAATTCCTGGCCTCCAGGAACAACTCTTTATTTACTTTTCTCGTGTCTCCTGTAAGTCTGGAGGAGATTCGAGTTTTGTCCCTTTCTCGTTTCTCCTTTTAGTCCGGAGGTGATTCGAGTTTTGTCCTATTCTTGCGACTCCTTTAAGTATGGAGGAGTCCTGCATCACTGATTGCTGGCCTTCAGGAATAGCTCTTTATTCCCTTTTCTCGTCTCTCCTTCATGTCTAGAGGAGTCTTGCGTCGCTGATTCCTGGCCTCCAGGAACTACTCTTTATTCCATTATCTCGTGTCTCTTTTTAGTCCAGAAGAGATTCGAGTTTTCTCCCTTTCTTGTGACTCCTTTAAGTCCAGAGGAGTCTTGCGTCGTTGATTCCAGGCCTACAGGAACAGCTCATTATTCCCTTTTCTCGTGTCTCATTTAAGTCTGGAGGAGATTCGAGTTTTGTCCCTTTCTCGCGACTCCTTTAATTCCAGAGGAGTCCCGAGACGTAGATTCCTGGCTACTAGGAATAGGTCTTTATTCCCTTTTCTCGTGACTCCTTTAAGTTCGTAGGAGATTCGAGTTTTGTCCCTTTCTCGCGACTCCGTTAAGTCCGAAGGAGTCCTGCGTTGCTTATTCCTAGACTCCAGGAATAGCTCGTTATTCTTTTTTCTCGTGTCTTCTTTATGTTCGGAGGAGATTCGAGTTTTGCCCATTTCTTGCGACTCCGTTAAGTCCGGGGGAGTCCTGCGTCACTGATTCCTAGCCTCCAGGAGCAACTCCATAATCTCTTTTCTCGTCTCCTTCACGTCCGGAGTAGATTCAAGTTTTGTCCCTTTCTCGCGACCACTTTAAGTCCTAAGGAGTCCTGCATCGCTGATTCCTGGCCACCAGGAACAACTCTTTATTCCCATTTCTCGTGACCCCTTTAAGTCCGGAGGAGATTCGAGTTTTGACCCTTTCTCGTGACTCTTTTAAGTCCGGAGGAGTCCTGTGTCGCTGATTCTTGGCCTCCATGAACTATAGTTTATTCCTTTTTCTCGTGACCCCTTCTAGTCCGGAAGAGATTCGAGTTTTGTCTCTTTCTTGCGACTGCTTAAAGTTCGGTGGAGTCTCGAGTCGCAGATTCCCGTACTCCAGGAACTACACTTTATTCCTTTTTCTCGTAACCACTTTAATTCCGGAGGAGATTCGTGTTTTGTCCCTTTCTCGCGACTCCTTTAAGTCTGGAGGAGTACTGTGTCGCTGATTCCTGGCCTCCAGGAATAGTCCTTTATTTCCTTTTCTTGTCTCACCTTTAAGTCCAGAGGAGATTCGAGTTTTGTCCCTTTCTCGCGACTCCTTTACGTCTGAAGGAGTCCTATGTCGCCGATTCCTGGCCTTCAAGAACAGCACCTTATTGCCATTTCTCGTGTCTCCTTTTAGTCCGAAGGAGATTCGAGTTTTGCCCCTTTCTCGTGTCTCCATTAAGCCCGGAGGTGATTCGAGTTTTGTGCATTTCTCGCGACTCCTTTAAGTCTGGAGGAGTCCTGCGTCGTTGATTCCTGGCCTCCAGGAACAGCTCTTCATTACCTTTTCTCGTGTCTCCTTTATGACCGAAGGTGATTTGAGTTTTATCCCTTTCTCACGACTCCTTTAAGTCTGGTGGAGTCCCGAGTCGCTGATTCCTGGCCTCCAAGAAGAGCTCTATATTCCTTTTATCGTGTCTCCTTTATGTCCGGAGGAGATTCGAGTTTTGTCCCTTTGTCACGACTCCTTTAAGTCTGGAGGAGTCCTGAGTCACAGATTCCTGGCCTTTAGGAACAACCCTTTATTCCCGTTTCTCGTTACTCCGTTAACTCCGGAGGAGATTCAAGTTTCGTCCCAGTTTCGTGACTCCATTATGTCCAGAGGAGTCCTGAGCCGCTGATTGCTGGCATCCTGGAATAGTTCTTTTTTTCCATTTCTCGTGTCTCCTTTAAGTCCGATGGAGATTCAAGTTTTGTACCATTCTCGCGACTCATTTAAGTCCAGAGGAGTCCTATGTCACTGATTCCTGGCCTCCAGGTACAGCTTTATATTCCTTTTATCGTGTCTCCAAAAGGTCCAGAGGAAATTCGAGTTTTGTACCTTTCTCACGAATCCTTTAAGTCCAGAGGAGTCCCGAGTCGTTGATTCCAGGCCTCTAGGAGCAACACTTTATTCATGTTTCTCGTTACTCCATTAAGTCGGGAGGAGATTCGAGTTTTGTCCCAATCTCGTGACTCCTTTATGTCCGGAGGAGTCCTGAGACGCTGATTCCAGGCCTCCAAGAACATTTCTTTTTTTCTTTTTCTCGAGTCTCCTTTAAGTCCAGAGGAGATTCGAGTTTTGACCTTTCTCGCAACTCCTTTAAGTCTGGAGGAGATTCGAGTTTTGTCCCTTTCTCGTGACTCCAATGAGTCCAGAGGAGTCCTGCGTCGCTGAGTCCTGGCCTCCAGGAATAGCTCTTTATTACCATTTCTCGTGTCACCTTTAAGCCCGGAGGAGATTCAAGTTTTGTCCCGTTCTCGCGACTCCTTTAAGTCCGGAGGAGTCTCGCGTCACTAATTCCTAGCCTCTAGGAACAACTCTTCATTCCACTTCTCGTGTCTCCTTTAAGTCCAGACGAGATTCGAGTTTTGACCCTTTCACTCGACACCTTTAAGTCCGAAGGAGTCCTACGTCGTTGATTCCTAGCCTCCAGGAACAACTCTTTATTCCCTTTTCTCGTGTCTCCATTAAGTCCAGAGGAGATTCAAGTTTTGTCCCTTTCTTGCGACTCCTTTAAGTCTAGTGGAGTCCCGTGTCGCTGATTCCTGGCCTAAAGGAATAGTTCTTTATTCCCTTTTCTCGTGTCTCCTTTAAGTCCAAAGGAGATTCGAGTTTTGTCCCTTTCTCGTGTCTCCTTTTAGTCCGGAGGTGATTCGAGTTTTGTCCCATTCTCGCGACTCCTTTAAGTCCAGTGGTGTCCCGAGTCGCTTATTCTTGGCCTCTAAGAATAGCTCTTTATTCCCTTTTCACGTGACTCCTTTAAGTCCGGAGGAGATTCGAGTTTTTTCCCTTTCTCGCGACTCCTTTAAGTCTGGTGGAGTCCTGTGTAGCTGATTCCTGGCCTCTAGGAGTAATTCTTTATCTACTTTTCTCGTGTCACCTTTAAGTATGGAGGAGATTCGAGTTTTGTTTATTTCTCGTGGCTCCATTTAGTCCAGAGGTGATTCGTGTTTTGTCCCATTCTTGCGACTCATTTAAGTATGGAGGAGTCCTGCGTCGCTGATTGCTGGCCTCCAGGAATAGCTCTTTATTCCCTTTTCTCGTGTCTCCTTTAAGCCCAGAGGAGTCTTGCGCCGCTGATTCCTAGCCTCCAGGAACTGCTCTTTATTCCATAATCTCGTGTCTCTTTTTAGTCCGGAGGAGATTCAAGTTTTGTCCCTTTCTCACGACTCTTTTAAGTCTGGAGGAGTCTTGCGTCGCTGATTCCAGGCCTACAGGAATAGCTCATTATTCCATTTTCTTGTGTCTCCTTTAAGTCAGGAGGAGATTTAGGTTTTGTCCCATTCTCACGACTCCTTTAATTCTAGTGGTGTCCCGAGACGTAGATTCTTGACCACTAGGAACAGTTCTTTATTCCCTTTTCTCGTGACTCCTTTAAGTTCGTAGGAGATTTGAGTTTTGTCCCTTTCTCGCGACTCCTTTAAGTACGGAGGAGTCTTGCGTCGCTGATTCTTGGCCTCAAGGAACAATTCCTTATTCCTTCTTCTCGTGTTTCCTTTAAGTTCGGTGGAGATTCGAGTTTTGTTTCGTTCTCATGACTCCTTTAAGTCCAGAGGAGTCCTGCGTCGCTAATTCCTAGCCTCCAACAATGGCTCTTTATTCCCTTTTCGCGTGTCTCTTTTAAGCCTGGAGGAGATTCGAGTTTTTTCCCTTTTTCGCGACTCCTTTAAGTCCGGAGGAGTCCTGCGTCGCTAATTCCTAGCCTTCAAGAACAACTCTTTATTCGTCTTCTCGTGTCTCCTTTAAGTCCACAGGAGATTCGAGTTTTGTCCCTTTCTTGCGACACCTATTGGTCCAAAGGATTCCTGCGTCGTTGTTTCCTGGCCTCCAAGAACAACTCTTTAATCCCTTTTCTCGTGTCTCCTTTAAGTCCGGAGGAGATTCGAGTTTCGTCCCTTTCTCGCAACTCCTTTAAGTCCGAAGGAGTCTTGAGTCGCTGATTCTTGGCCTTCAGGAACTGTTCTTTATCTACTTTTCTCGTGTCTCCTTTAAGTCCAGAGGAGATTCGAGTTATGTCCCTTTCTCGCGACACCTTTTAGTCCAGTGGTGTCCCGAGTCGCATATTCTTAGCCTCTAAGAACAGCTCTTTATTCCCTTTTCACGTGACTCCTTTAAGTCCGGAGGAGATTCGAGTTTTGTCCCTTTCTCGCGACTCCTTTAAGTTCGAAGGTGTCCTGAGTCGCTAATGCTTGGCCTCCAGGTACAGTTCCTTATCTACTTTTCTCGTGTCTCCTTCAAGTTTGGAGGAGATTCGAGTTCTGTCCCTTTCTCGCGACTCCTTTATGTCTGGAGGAGTCCTGAGTCGCTGATTCTTGGCCTCCAGGAACAACTCTTTATTCCCTTTTCTCGTGACCCCATTAAGTCCGAAGGAGATTTGAGTTTTGTCCCTTTCTCGAAACTCCTTTAAGTCCGGAGGAGTCTTGTATCGCTGATTCCTGGCCTCCAAGAACAGTTCTTTATTTCCTTTTCTCGTGTCACCTTTAAGTCCGGAGGAGATTCGAGTTTTGTCCCTTTCTCGCGACTCCTTTAAGTCCAGAGGAGTCCTGAATCACTGATTCCTGGCCTCCAAGAACAGTTCCTTTTTTTCTTTTCTCGTGTCTCCTTTATGTCCAGCGGAGATTCGAGTGTTGTCTGTTCCTTGTGACTTCTTTAAGTCTAGTGGAGTCCTGCGTCGCTGATTCCTGGCCTCCAGAAACAGTTCTTTATTCCCTTTTCTCGTGTCTCCTTTAAGTCCATTGGAGATTCAAGTTTTTTCCCTTTCTCGCGACTACTTTAAGCTTGGAGAAGACTCGAGTAGCTAATTTTTGGCCTCTAGGAACAGCTCTTTATTCCCTTTTCTCGTGACTCCTTTAAGTCCTGAGGAGATTCAAGTTTTGTCCCTTTCTCGCGACTCCTTTAAGTCTAGTGGAGTCCCAAGTTGCTGATTCCTGGCCTAAAGGAATAGCTTTTTATTCCCTTTTCTCGTGTCTCCTTTAAGTCCAAAGGAGATTCGAGTTTTGTCCCTTTCTCGTGTCTCCTTTTAGTCCGGAGGTGATTCGAGTTTTGTCCCATTCTCGCGACTCCTTTAAGTCCAGTGGTGTCCCGAGTCGCTTATTCTTGGCCTCTAAGAATAGCTCTTTATTCCCTTTTCACGTGACTCCTTTAAGTCCGGAGGAGATTCGAGTTTTTTCCCTTTCTCGCGACTCCTTTAAGTCTGGTGGAGTCCTGTGTAGCAGATTCCTGGCCTCTAGGAGCAATTCTTTATCTACTTTTCTCGTGTCTCCTTTAAGTATGGAGGAGATTCGAGTTTTGTTTATTTCTCGTGGCTCCATTTAGTCCAGAGGTGATTCGTGTTTTGTCCCATTCTTGCGAATCATTTAAGTATGGAGGAGTCCTGCGTCGCTGATTGCTGGCCTCCAGGAATAGCTCTTTATTCCCTTTTCTCGTGTCTCCTTTAAGCCCAGAGGAGTCTTGCACCGCTGATTCCTAGCCTCCAGGAACTGCTCTTTATTCCATTATCTCGTGTCTCTTTTTAGTCCGGAGGAGATTCAGGTTTTGTCCCTTTCTCACGACTCCTTTAAGTCCGGAGGAATCTTGTGTCGCTGATTCCAGGCCTACAGGAACAGCTCATTATTCCATTTTCTTGTGTCTCGTTTAAGTCAGGAGGAGATTCGAGTTTTGTCCCATTCTCGCGACTCCTTTAATTCTAGTGGTGTCATGAGACGTAGATTCTTGACCACTAGGAACAGTTCTTTATTCCCTTTTCTCGTGACTCCTTTAAGTTCGTAGGAGATTTGAATTTTGTCCCTTTCTCGCGACTCCTTTAAGTACAGAGGAGTCTTGCATCGCTGATTCCTGGCCCCAAGGAACAATTCCTTATTCCTTCTTCTCATGTGTCCTTTAAGTTCGATGGAGATTCGAGTTTTGTTCCGTTCTCATGACTCCTTTAAGTCCAGAGGAGTCCTGCTTCGCTAATTCCTAGCCTCCAACAATGGCTCTTTATTCCCTTTTCCCGTGTCTCTTTTAAGCCTGGAGGAGATTCGAGTTTTGTCCCTTTTTCGCGACTCCTTTAAGTCCGGAGGAGTCCTGCGTCGCTAATTCCTAGCCTTCATGAACAACTCTTTATTCGTCTTCTCGTGTCTCCTTTAAGTCCACAGGAGATTCGAGTTTTGTCCCTTTCTTGCGACACCTATTGGTCCAGAGGATTCCTGCGTCGTTGTCTCCTGGCCTCCAAAAACAACTCTTTAATCCCTTTTCTCGTGTCTCCTTTAAGTCCGAAGGAGATTCAAGTTTTGTCCCTTTCTCGCGACTCCTTTAAGTCCGAAGGAGTCTTGAGTCGCTGATTCTTGGGCTCCAGGAACTGTTCTTTATCTACTTTTCTCGTGTCTCCTGTAAGTCCAAAGGAGATTCGAGTTATGTCCCTTTCTCGCCACACCTTTTAGTCCAGTGGTGTCCCGAGTCGCATATTCTTAGCCTCTAAGAACAGTTCTTTATTCCCTTTTCACGTGACTTCTTTAAGTCCGGAGGAGATTCGAGTTTTGTCCCTTTCTCGCGACTCCTTTAAGTTCGAGGTGTCCTGAGTCGCTAATGCTTGGCCTCCAGGTACAGTTCCATATCTACTTTTCTCGTGTCTCCTTTAAGTCTGGAGGAGATTCGAGTTCTGTCCCTTTCTTGAGACTCCTTTATGTCTGGAGGAGTCTTGAGTCGCTGATTCTTGGCCTCCAGGAACAACTCTTTATTCCCTTTTCTCGTGACCCCATTAAGTCCGAAGGAGATTTGAGTTTTGTCCCTTTCTCGAAACTCCTTTAAGTCCGGAGGAGTCGTGTGTCGCTGATTCCTGGCCTCCAAGAACAGTTCTTTATTTCCTTTTCTCGTGTCACCTTTAAGTCCGGAGGAGATTCGAGTTTTGTCCCTTTCTCGCGACTCCTTTAAGTCCAGAGGAGTCCTGAATCACTGATTCCTGGCCTCCAAGAACAGTTCCTTTTTTTCTTTTCTCGTGTCTCCTTTATGTCCAGCGGAGATTCGAGTGTTGTCTGTTCCTTGTGACTCCTTTAAGTCTAGTGGAGTCCTGCGTCGCTGATTCCTGGCCTTCAGAAACAGTTCTTTATTCCCTTTTCTCGTGTCTCCTTTAAGTCCATTGGAGATTCGAGTTTTTTCCCTTTCTCGCGACTACTTTAAGCTTGGAGAAGACTCGAGTAGCTAATTTTTGGCCTCCAGGAACAGCTCTTTATTCCCTTTTCTCGTGACTCCTTTAAGTCCTGAGGAGATTCGAGTTTTGTCCCTTTCTCGCGACTCCGTTAGGTCCAGAGGAGTCCTGCGTCGCTGATTCTTGGCCTCCAGGAATGGCTCTTTATTCCCTTTTCTCGTGTCTCCTTTAAGCCCGAATGAGATTCAAGTTTTGTCCCTTTTTCACGACTCCTTTAAGTCCGGAGGAGTCCTGTGTCACTGATTCCTAGCCTCTAGGAACAACTCTTTATTCCTCTTCTCGTGTCTCCTTTATGTCCACAGGAGATTCGAGTTTTGTCCCTTTCTCGCGACACCATTAAGTCAAAGGATTCCTGCATCGTCGTTTCCTTGCCTCCAAGAACAACTCTTTATTCCCTTTTCTCATGTCTCCTTTAGGTCTAGAGGAGATTCGAGTTTTGTCCCTTTCTCGCGACTCTTTTAAGTCCAGAGGAGTCTTGTGTCGCTAATTCCTGGCCTCCAGGAACTACACTTTATTCCTTTTTCTCGTGACCCCTTTTAGTCCGGAGGAGATTCGAGTTTTGCCCCATTCTCGCGACTCCATTAAGTCCAAAGGAGTCGTGAGTCGTTGATTCTTGGCCTCCAGGAACAATTCTTTATCTACTTTTCTCGTGTCTTCTTTAAGTTCAAAGGAGATTCGAGTTTTGTCCCTTTCTCGTGACTCATTTAAGTCTGGGGGAGTCCTGTGTTGCTGATTCCTGCCTCTGGAAACAACTCTTTATTCCATTTTCTCGTGACCCCTTTAAGTCAAGAGGAGATTCAAGTTTTGTCCCATTCTCGAGACTCCATTAAGTATGGAGGAGTCCCGTATCGCTGATTCCTAGCCTCCAGGAATTGTTCTTTATTTCCTTTTATCGTGTCACCTTTAAGTCCAGAGGAGATTCGAATTTTGTCCATTTCTCGCGACTCCTTTGAGTTCGGAGGAGTCCTGCGTCGCTGATTCCTAGTCTCCAGGAACAGCACCTTATTCCCTTTTCTTGTGTCTCCTTTTGATCCGCAGGTGATTCGAGTTTTGTGCCTTTCTCGCGACACCTTTAAGTCCAGAGGAGTCCTGCATCGTTGATTCGTGGCCTCCAAGAACAACTATTTATTCCCTTTTATCGTGTCTCCTTTAAGTCCAGAGGAGATTCGAGTTTTGTCCCATTCTTGCGACTCCTTTAAGTCCGAAAGAGTCCTGAGTCGCTCATGCTTGGCCACCAAGAACAATTCTATATCTACTTTTATCGTGTCTCCATTAAGTCCGAAGGAGATTCGAGTTTTGTCCCTTTCTCGCGACTCCATTATGTCCGGAGGAGTCCTGAGTCGCTGATTCCTGGTCTCCAGGAACAACTCTTTATTCCCTTTTATCGTGACCCCATTATGTCTGGAGGAGATTTGCATTTTGTCCCTTTCTCGATATTCCTTTAAGTCCGGAGGAGTCCTGTGTCGCTGATTCCTAGCCTCCAAGAACTGTTCTTTATTTCCTTTTCTCGTGTCACCTTTAAGTCTAGAGGAGATTCGAGTTTTGTACCGTTCTCATGACTCTTTTAAGTCCAAAGGAGTCCTGAGTTACTGATTCCTAGCCTCCAGGAACAGTTCCGTTTTTTCTTTTCTCGTGTCTCCTTTAACTCCCGAGGAGATTCAAGTGTTGTCCCTTTCTCGCAACTCCTTTAAGTCCGAAGGAGTCCTGTGTCGCTGATGCTTGGCCTCCAAGAACAGTTCTTTATCTACTTTTCTCGTGTCTCCATTAAGTCCGGAGGAGATTCGAGTTTTGTCCCTTTCTCGCAACTCCATTATGTCCGGAGGTGTCCTGAGTTGCTGATTCCTGGCCTCCAGGAACAACTCTTTATTCCCTTTTCTCGTGACCCCATTAAGTCCGGAGGAGATTTGCGTTTTGTCCCTTTCTCGATACTCCTTTAAGTCCGGAAAAGTCCTGTGTCGCTGATTCTTGGCCTCCAGGAACTGTTCTTTATTTCCTTTCCTCGTGTCACCTTTAAGTCCGGAGGAGATTCGAGCTTTGTCCCTTTCTCGCGACTACTTTAAGTCTAGAGGAGTCCTGAGTCACTGATTCCTGGCCTCCAAGAACAGTTCCTTTTTTTCTTTTCTCGTGTCTACGATAATTCCAGAGGAGATTCGAGTGTTGTCCCTTTCTCGAAACTGCTCTTTAATCCCTTTTCTCGTGTCTCCTTTAAGTCCGGTGGAGATTCGAGTTTTGTCCCATTCTCGCGACACCTTCAAGTCCCGTGGAGTGCTGCGTCGCTGATTCCAGGCCTCTAGGAATAACTCTTTATTCCATTTTCTCATGTCTCCTTTAATTATGGTGGAGATTCGAGTTTTTTCCCAATCTCGAGACTCCTTTAAGTTCGGAGGAGTCCTGCGTCGCTGATTCCTGGCCTCCAGGAATAGCTCTTTATTCCCTTTTCTTGTGTCTCCTTTTAGTCCGACGGAGTTTCGAGTTTTGCCCCTTTCTCGTGTCTCCGTTAAATCCGGAGGTGATTTCAGTTTTGTGCCTTTCTCGCGACTCCTTTATGTCCGGAGGAGTCCTGCATCATTGATTCCTGGCCTCCAGGAACATCTCTTTATTCCCTTTTATCGTGTCTCCTTTATGACCGAAGGAGGTTTGAGTTTTTTCTCTTTCTCGCGACTCCTTTAAGTCCAGTGGAGTCTCGAGTCGCTGATTCCTGGCCTCCAGGAACTATTCTATATTCCTTTTATCATGTCACATTTAGGTCCAGAGGAGTTTCGAGTTTTGTCCCTTTCTCGCTTCTCCTTTAAGTCTGGAGGAGTCCCGAGTCTCTAATTCCAAGCCTTTAGGTACAGCTCTTTATACCAGTTTCTCGTTACTCCATTAAGTCCGGAGGAGATTCGAGTTTTGTCCCTTTCTCGTGAAATCTTTATGCCCGGAGGAGTCCTGAGTCGCTGATTACAGGCCTCTAGGAACAGTTCTTTATTTCCTTTTCTCGTGTTTCATTTAAGTCCAGAGGAGATTCTAGTTTCGCCCTTTTCTCGCGACACCTTTAAGCCCGAAGGAGTCATGCGTCGCTGATTCCTAGCCTCCAGTAACAGCTCTTTATTCCCTTTTCATGTGTCTCTTTTAAGTTCGGAGGAGATTCAAGTTTTGTCCCATTCTCGTGACTCCTTTAAGTCCGGTGGAGTCTCGGGTCGTTGATTCCTGGCTTCCAGGAGCAGCTTCATATTCCATTTATCGTGTCTCCATTAGGTCCAGAGGAGATTCGAGTTTTGTCCCTCTCTCGCGACTCCTTTATGTCCGGAGGAGTCCGAAGTCACTGATTCCTGGCCTCTAGGAACAACACGTTATTCTTGTTTCTAGTCACTCCTTTAAGTTCGGAGGAGATTCGAGTTTTGTCCCTCTCTCTCGACTCATTTAAGTCCGGAGGAGTCCAGAGTCGTTGATTCCTGGCCTCCAAGAATAGTTCTTTTTTTCCTTTTCTCGTGTCTCCTTTAAGTTCGGAGGAGATTCGAGTTTTGTCCCTTTCTCGCGACTCCTTTTGGTCCTGTGGAGTCCTGCGTCGCTGATTCCTGGGCTCTAGGAAAAACTCTTTATTCCCTTTTCTCGTGTCTCCTTTAAGTCCAGAAGTGATTTAAGTTTTGTCCCATTCTCGCGACTCCTTCATGATTGGTGGAGTCCTGCGTCGCAGATTCCAGGCCTCTAGGAACAGCTATTTATTCCCTTTTCTCGTGTCTCCTTTATGTCTAGAGGAGATTCAAGTTTTGTCCCTTTCTCGCGATTCCTTTAAGTCTAGTGGTGTTCCGAGTCGCTTATTCTTGGCCTCCAGGAACAGCTCTTTATTCCCTTTTCACGTGACTCCTTTAAGTCCGGAGGACATTCATGTTCCGTTCTTTTCTCGTGACCTTTTTAAGTCCGTAGGAGTCCAGCGTCGTTGAGTCCTGTCCTCCAGGAACAACTCTTTAATCCCAGTTCTCGTGTCTCCATTATGTCCGAAGGAGATTCATGTTTTGTGCAATTCTCGCGACTCCGTCAAGTCCAGTGGAGTCTTGCATCGCTGATTCCAGGCCTCCAAGAACAACACTATATTCCCTTTTCTCGTGTCACCTTCAAGATCGGTGGAGATTCGAGTTTTGTCCCCTTCTCGCGACTCCTTTTTGTCCAAGGGAGCCACGAGTAGATGATTCCAGGCCTCCAGGAACAGCTCTTTATTCCCTTTTCATGTGAGTCCTTTAAGTCCGGAGGAGATTCGAGTTTTGTCCCATTCTCGCGACTCCTTTAAGTTCGGAGGAGTCCTGCGTCGCTGATTCCTAGCCTCAAGGAATAACTCCTTATTCCTTTTTCTCGTGTCTCCTTTATGTCAAGTGGAGATTCGAGATTTGCCCCCTTCTCGCGACTCCTTTAAGTCCGGAGGAGTCCTGCGTCGTAGATTCCTAGCCTCCAGGAACAACTCTTTATTCCCTTTTCTCGTCTCCATTATGTCTGGAGGAGATTCGAGTTTTGTCCCAATCTTGCGACAACTTTAAGTCCGGAGGAGTCCTACTTCGCTGATTCCTAGCCACCCAGAACAACTCTTTATTCCCTTTTCTCGTGACCCCTTTAAGTCCGGAGGAGATTCGAGTTTTGTCCTTTCTCGCGACACCTTTAAGTCCGGAGGAGTCCTGTGTCGCATATTCCTGGCCTCCAGGAATTGTTATTTATTTCCTTTTATTGTGTCACCTTTTAGTCCGGAGGAGATTCATGTTTTGTCCCTTTCTCACGACTCCTTTAAGTCCAGAGGTATCCTGCGTCAGTGATTCCTGGCCTCCAGGAACAGCTCTATATTCCCGTTTCTCGTGTCTCCTTTAAGTCCAGAGGAGATTCGAGTTTTGTCCCTTTCTCGCGACTCCTTTAAGTCTGATAGAGTGTCGAGTAGCTGATACCTGGCCTCCAGGTACAGCTCAATTTCCTTTTATCGTGTCTCCTTTAGGTCCAGAGGAGATTCAAGTTCTGTCCCTTTCTCGCACTCCTTTAAGTCCAGAGGAGTCCTGAGTTGCTTATTCCTGGCCTCCAGGAATAGCACTTTGTTCTTGTTTCTCGTTACTCCATTAAGTCTAGAGGAGATTCGAATTTTGTCCCTTTCTCGCGACTCCTTTGAGTCCGGAGGAGTCCTGAGTCACTGATTCCTGGCCTCCTAGAACTGTTCTTTCTTTCCTTTTCTCATGTCTCCTTTATGTCCAGAGGAGATTCGAGTTTTGTCCCATTCTCGCGACTCCTTCAAGTCTGGTGGAGTCCTGCGTCGCAGATTCCAGGCCACCAGGAACAACTCTTTATTCACTTTTCTCGGGTCTCCTTTAAGTCCAGTGGAGATTCGAGTTTTGTCCATTTCTCGTGACTCCTTTATGTCTGGAGGAGTCTCGAATAGCTGATTCCTAGCCTCCAGGAACTGGTCTTTATTCCCTTTTCTCGTGACTCCTTTACGTCCGAAGGAGTCATGCGTCGCTGATTCCTGGACTCCAGGAAAAGCTCTTTATTCTCTTTTCTCGTGTCTCCTTTAAGTCTAGAGGAGATTCGAGTTTTCTCCCTTTCTCGCGACTCCTTTAAGTCCAAAGGAGTCCCGAGTCGTTGATTCCTAGCCTCCAGGAACAACACTTTCTTCTTGTTTCTCGTTACTCTATTATGTCCGAAGGAGATTCGAGTTTTGTCCCTTTCTCGCGACTCCTTTGAGTCCAGAGGAGTCCAGAGTTGCTGATTCTTGGCCTCCAAGAATAGTTCTTTTTTTCCTTTTCTCGTGTCTCCATTATGTCCATAGGAGATTCGAGTTTTGTCCCTTTATCGCGACTCCTTTAAGTCCTGAGGAGTCCCAAGTCGCTGATTCCTGGCCTCCAGGAACAGCACTTTATTCTTGTTTCTGGTCACTCCTTTAAGTCCGGAGGAGATTCGAGTTTTGTCACTCTTTCGCGACTCCTTTAAGTTTGGAGGTGTCCACAGTCGCTGATTCCTAGCCTCCGAGAATAATTCTTTTTTTCCTTTTCTCGTGTCTCCTTTAAGTTCGAAGGAGATTCGAGTTTTGTCCCTTTCTCGCGACTCCTTTTGGTCCAGTGGAGTCCTGCGTCGCTCATTCCTGGCCTCTAGGAACAACTCTTTATTCCCTTTTCTCGTGTCTCCTTTATGTCCAAAAGAGATTCGAGTTTTGTCCCATTCTTGCGACTCCATCATGTCAGGTGGAGTCCTGTGTCGCAGATTTCAGGCCTCTAGGAACAGCTCTTTATTCCATTTTCTCATGTCTCCTTTATGACCGGTGGAGATTCAAGTTCTGTCCCTTTCTCGTGACTCCTTTAAGTCCAGTGGTGTCTTGAGTCGCTTATTCTTGGACTCCAGGAATAGCTCTTTATTCCCTTTTCACATGTCTCTTTTATATCCGGAGGAGATTCAAGTTTTGCCCCTTTCTAGCGACTCCTTTAAATCTGGTGGAGTCTCGAGTCGCTGATTCCTAGCTTCCAGGAATAGCTTTATATTCCATTTATCGTGTCTCCATTAGGTCTAAGGGAGATTCGAGTTTTGTCCCTTTCTCACGACTCCTTTAAGTCTGGAGGAGTTCCAAGTTGCTGATTCCTGGCCTCTAGGAACAACACTTTATTCTTGTTTCTGGTCACTCCTTTAAGTCCGGAGGAGATTCGAGTTTTGTCGTTGATTCCTAGCCTCCAAGAACAATTCTTTTTTACCTTTTCTCGTGTCTCCTTTAAGTTCGGTGAAGATTCGCGTTTTGTCCCTTTCTCACGACTCCTTCTAATCTGGTGGAGTCCGACGTCGCTGATTCCTAGCCTCTAGGAACAACTCTTTATTCGCTTTTCTCGTGTCTCCATTATGTCCGGAAGAGATTCGAGTTTTGTCCCATTCTCGTGACTCCTTCATGTCCGGTGGAGTCCTGCGTCGCAGATTCCAGGCCTCCAGGAACAGCTCTTTATTCCCATTTCTCGTGTCTCCTTTATGTCCGGAGGAGATTCAAGTTTTGTCCCTTTCTTGTGACTCCTATAAGTCAGGAGGAGTCCTGCGTTGCTGATTCCTGGCCTCCAGGAATAGCTCTTTATT
>JAMKQA010000083.1:0-86779 GCA_024699735.1 Posidonia australis
ATGGAGAGAAGAGGGAGGAGTTCTCTCCACACAGATGGAGACAAAATAGGGCTACATTATGCCAAAGAGGTTACATAATCTGTGCCTTAGCCTTCTTAGATACTAGGGCACCTAACTGGTCAAATGACCAAACTAACCCTAAACAAAGATATAATTCAAGACATATTTACAACACCAATAAATGTGACACAAGGATCATTACGAGCCAAAGAAAAGGTAAGGACTCTTGTTACACATGGGGAAGTGTTAGGCACCACCATACGCCTGATAAATCAGTCTTTTTTGACTTGTTCGACCATATGTGTGGCTATGTTGGCTTATTTATGCCGATTTGTGTTTGCCTTTAACCGAGATGATGCATTGATGTGAAAACATGATACAACAATCTCAATAAGATGAAAATCTGGAAAGAAAACAATCAAGGATGAAAGTGATGTGATAAACAAGCATGGGGACTCAGTCTAATGATGACCAAAATCATTGGACAATTCGTGCAGGTCACTCACGTAGTCTAGTCACGAGTCTAGAAATAGGTCCAATCATATAACTTGTCATTGTTCAAGGAAATTGAGCAAAACTCCAAATGAGAAAACAAGTGCATGGCTATAAAGAGTAAGAAAGAAAAATCTCATGAGAGCAAGCAATATGACAAAAATAGAATAAAGGATAGACAAACAAGTGGAGGTTAGGTTGACCTGTGCTTTGGACTAGAGAATCCGCACATAGAGCTCGCAGTATCGACCTGTGACCCCAGAATTACACCAAATTGCTGACCCTCATTGCCTTCCCAATACCACAATAGCACACAAATAAGCAGCGCAAGCAACGATAAAGCAAGGAGGATCAAATGCTAACCAGAAAACATGATAGGAAAGGATTGAAAAGACCTGAGGCATTCCCCCCACCTCCAATTATGCTTGCTGGACATGACGACCATCATTGACCATGAGCGAGGTTGGTGAGGCTTGTCGGTCATTTGTGGCACAAGAGGGACATCGCGGGGAGTCAACAGAAGTCTCAGGAAGCTAATTACATGCATGCTCATGTGTAGGCTGTTCAGTCCATCCAATTGGGTTTTGCTGGCATCATCCTCCCTTGTCCAACCATGGTGGATGACTGAAGATAGCTATCATCTAGAAGAACTAGGTGCTAAGCGAAAGAGAAGGCATAGATATTGGGCAGAGGAAATCGGGCACCAAGCTGGAGGCCATGGGGTTATCAGCAGGAGGAACCGGGCCCGCAAGCCAAAGAGAATGAATAGCTATTGGCTAGAGGAAACCAAGCGTGAAGCAGGAAGCCAAGGGCCATCGGTCGAAGGAACTAGGCGCAAAGCAAAAGAGAAGGCAATGCTATCCGCTAGAGGAAGCCAGGCACCAAGATGAAGCCAAGGGGCTATCGGTTAGAGGAAATTGGGTGCCAAGCCAAAGAAAAGGCATAGCTACCATCTGGAGGAAATCTTGTGCCAAGCTAGAAGTCAAGAACTATTAGTTGGAGGAACCAAGCGCCAATCCAAAGAGATGGCATAACTATCTATTGAGGGAAACTGGGCACCAAGCTGAAGTCAAGGGCTATCGGTCGAACGAAATTGAGCACCAAGCCAAAGAAACAACATAGCTATCGGTTGGAGAAAACCAAGCATCAAGTTGAAAGCCAAGGGCTATCAGTTGAAGAAACCAGGCACCAAGCTAAAGAGAAGGCACAACTATTGGCCAAGGGAAATTGGGCATGAAGTTGGAGGCGAATGGACTATTGACTAGAGGAACCGAGCACTAAGCCAAAGAGAAGGAACAACTATCAACCGGAGGAAACCAGGCGCCAAGCTGAAGGCAACGGCTATCGGTTGGAGGAACTGTGCGCCATGTCAAAGAGAAGGCCCAGCTATCAGCCGGAGGAAAGAAGTGTCGAGTTGAAGGCACTTGGGCTATCGGCCCAAGGAACCGGGTTCCAAGCCAAAGAGAAGAAGTTGATAGAATCTTCGACAAGTAGCAGACTTAATGGCAAGAGATAGCAAGATAATGGACTTGTAGGTTGGAGGTGAGAGCTGAATGAGTGCTGCTACCAGGCCAGGTATAGCTCCTCCGCAGCCTCGCAGCATCCCAACAGGATAAGGGCAAGTCTACAACATGGTTGATTCCTACTCATGGTCGATCCTATGGCAACGGGTGATCTTGATGACTACTTTCGTGGTGTCTAGGAAAATCTCAATTGATAAATGAAGCTTCAGTGCAGCGATAGGGGCATAACTGCAATTTTCCAGTCACTATGGCAGCACAAACATAAGGGGCCACCATATGATTCTGTATCCATCCTGAACTTGGCTGAGGAAGGGGAGAACATGACGTGCACTTATAGACACCTCATATGCTTGCAATTAGACCCTAAACCTAAACCCTAGTCCTAAACCGTAGACCTAGCCAAAACCCTAGACCTAACACTAAATCCAAAACCCTACGCTAGCTTAAACCCAAGTCTAAAACCGTAGGCTTAGCAAACCCTAGTCTAAAAACATAAATCTAACCCTAAATCCTAATCCAAGACCCTAATCGCTTCCCACTCCACCATAACGACCCTATCCACTTCCCACTCTACCATAACAACCCTAACAACTTCCCACTCCACCATAACAACCCAAACCACTTTCCACCCCACCATAACAACCCTAACCATTTTCTACCCCACCATAACAAGCCTGACCACTTCCCACTCTACCATAACAATCCTAACAACTTCCCACTCTACCATAACAACCTCTAACTAACCATAATAACCCATAACAAACTACCTAGCCATTACAAGCCTATATATACCCACCATTTGCAAGAGAAAGGAAAAAAAACGGAGAAAAAAAACTTGGAAATTTTGAGAGGAGAGCAACCAAAGAGTTTTCTTCCAACCAGAGCCACTAGAGGAGTCTCAGATTAGAGAGGAAGCTCAAAGAGAAGAAAAAATCAAGGTTGAGGCTAGTTCCGACGAGCTCTAGCGAGCTCCAGTGGTCTTTGGCAACCTCCTCCACTGCAAGCTCAGGTAAGCCCCGATCCCTGTCCAATTCCATTCAATTTCAGTCCCTTAGGTCCTCCTCTACCTTCTCCAATTGATTCCATTAAGGCTAGGTAGTTGCCTTGGCCGGAATCAGTGGATTTTTGTGTCATCTGACCTAATTCTTCGGTAGAGGAGGTGGGCACACGAATCCAGTGTGTGATTCGTGCCCTGGTGGGTTTCGTTTGATTAGGATAGACCCTCTCTTGCTTCTCCACCCCTTTGGATGCCATGCCATCTCCTTTGAAAGCCTCCAGGAGAAGATTGTCGGTCGCACCATCACCGTCGCTGAAGAAGAAGGTCAACAGTGAGTTTCAATCAGGTGCCTCTTGCCTCATAGCACCACTCCAAGCATCAGGAAACCTTTCCTTGCTCTCCCCCTACACACTGGAGCTCTAATAACCCCAATTAAAGCCCTGATCGACCTCTATAATCGTCGACACTAGAGTTGAACCAGAGCTCGTTCGGGGCGAGGAGGAGTGGAGCTGTTTTTGTCTCTGAGGGATGGGAAATGTTCCCTTCTGCATCATCAGGCCTCTAAAAGCCCATAACCACCGCACCATAGCCTCCTGTAACCATTTCTTCCCCGTCGTCGTCATTGGAGTCACGACGTCGGCGAGTAAGGTGAGGGAAAGACTAGGGCTGCTAGTTGCCAGATCCAAGCCATTAGATCTTCCTCTCATCCTTCCCTCATGCTCACAGTGGGTTTAGATGCCATATCAAGCAATGAGGAGGCCCGAAAAGGCATCCCAGATGGCCATCAATGGCGAGGTTCCGTCGCCGGTGGCCATCGTTCTTTAAAAAAAGAAAAGTTTCTTTTAAAAAACTTCCTTTTCTTTTGTTTTCTTGCAATTAGGTACTTTTATTTTGCTCCTGCGTTAGTTTTTAACCATTTTAATAATGCATTCTTTTGTGAAATTACAGTGTGACCCAAACCCTATTTTGTTAATGTTTTCCAGGCTTTAATAATTGTCATAAAACCCTATGATTTACTTTTCATCCATTTTGAGTCCATAATTTGCACAGAAAATCCTGGATTTCATTGAAATTGTTCTGAATGCATGATTTTCTAGCACAATTACAAATTAAACCCTGGAGATTTAAATGTTTACTCAAATGTGTTCATAATTGCATTCTAAACCATAAACTTCATTGATTTAACATTGGATGCATGTTTTTTAGTGTAAATATGCATATCAGTCCTTAAAGATTCATGTTTTCAACCATGTGTACATTATCTTGCACTTTTGACCCTAAATTTCTTCAGAATTGTATTAACTACATGTTTTACTGACAAAGTTGCAGATTGGACCCTAGGAATCCTGATTTTGACCAAAGATGCATAGTTTTGCACATTTAACCACCAACATCTTCAAAATTACATAAAATGTGTTTTCCTTGGCTTTTAGCTGATTTACCCTAGAATCTCAGCCTTTATTCAAGACATGTGAGTTTTGCACAGAGGTCCCCAGAAATTTACATATTTCACACATGCTTTCTTTTTGTACATTTTTCTCCCCTTTTTCTTGCATTCATCCTCTTGCCTTCTTCCTTGTATCATGCATGCATTTTCAACTCATTTCAAACTTGGTTTTCACAATGTTTCTTGGATTTCCTCCAACTTTCACAATTTTTATTTGATTTGGATTTTCATTGCCTAAAGGCGCACATTAAGAAGCTTGACAATGTCGACATTAACTCGAATGAGGATTATTTTCTCCCATTGGATTTTCTCGGATTTCTTAAGTTTCCACTATTTTGTGAGTTGCTTTCCAAATATTTACGATTTTCACGATTTTCCTCATCGCCCAAGGGCATAGAGTAAAATGGCATTTTCACTACCTACATTGTCCCTCGGATTATTTTCTTTTATCTTTTTTCCTTATTATTTATTTTCTTTGATTTGGCATACTTTCACATTCATCTTAGGCATGTGCATTCAGGATAGAAAAGCGTACACACACTTGATCATTAGCAAGCAGGAAACCTAGAAAGACTGATTTCTTTGGGTGCATGGGGGTGACTAACACCTTCCCAAGCCTAACAAGAATCCTTACTCTTTCTATGGCTCACAATGGCCAAGTGTTGCATCTGTTAGGCACAGAGCATTTATGTGTTTTCGTCGCCTTGATTTCTTAAAGTTTTCTTTTGTGTTAGGTTTTCCTCGTCTTTTCAATAAAAGACTAGGTGGCGACTCCTTTTTTTATATTTCCTTGGTGTTTCCTAGTTTAGTCTCCTTCACCGGATTCACCATCTTCGTTGTGACCATATCGAGACTCCTCGTGTGTTTCCATGCACCATGCAGAACAATGCAACGTCTCACTAGCATGGTCACAAAAACTGGCGACTCCACTGGTGATAACCAAATTCTGGCTTTCGTTTGGGTTTTCATGCATGTCTTTGGTCTATACAATTTGTGTTTGTATGCTTGTTTTATTTGTTTGTACATTTTTGACTATACATGCCTTCTTACACGATTGCTACGCCACCACTCATGCACATGACTTGACTCTTGCCTTTTGTTATGATGCTTGCTTTTCTTTACTACCTGTGAGCACTACACTAGCACATGCCATCCTCATGCCTTTTGCTTGTTGTTTGAGTGTTTGGATGCCATGATTGTGGGTTTTCTTTGCCTTTCTGTATTTGCCATGATTAGGAGAGTAGAGACATGTTTTCCTTGCTATCTAGTTAAAATAAAGCAGCAAACTCAGACAAACAAATAATAAGGCATAACTAGAGACAAATGTTCACAATTTCCCCTATTTAATAAAACACAAGTAAAAGACACAAGAGCATATGCATGATTGATCATATAGGACATGCATCTTCTCCTCTGAGTCCACCCATAGTTTACAAAGGACAATTCTAGTAGCCAGTTCTATAGCTTTGGCGTAGGATGTGCTGCTAGTTTGTTCCCCCTTGTTCGGGGTCGTGTCGTTGCTAGTAGAGGGTACAGCTCCATGTTACTACACGGGACGTGGCCACCAACGCACCACTTGTTCACTATCTGTGCTTCGGCCAGGATTTGGAATGGGAACCTTACTTTTCTGACTAGAGTAAAAACCCAAACCCATGAGTGCATCCCATGTGGGACATGCTTGGTGAGAGAGCACATATTAGTAGCATTCATGTGCATGTGTGCCATTCATACCACCCTAGCAAGCAATTGCATAGCTTGCTTGTTTCTTCTATTGTTCTGCCTTTCCTTCTTCACTAATACATTAGGTTTTTTCCCTTTGTCTGGTATAGAGTGTTGTGTGTGAGTTCCTAGGCTAGAGCCTGGGAGTTCCTTTCAATGACCTCAGTTTTGAGGCATTTTTCTCGACTGTCTTTCCCTAAGCTATCTGTCACTTTCGACGATAGTTCCTCATAGGTGTCATCCTTCAGTTTGCAATCGCAGTCTCATCCTTACCCATTCGCGGTCCATTATGGCCCAGCAAGCCTTAGAGACCATTCTTCCAACTGCTCCTGAGGGAATTTCAGTTTCTTCCCCTCCTTCTGTTACTCCACCTACACTCCATGACAGCCACTTCCGGGCACATGGAGTTCCCTGTCCTCCAGTTTTGGGACACTGGCAGACCCTTATTGGTCTAGAGTCTATGACTGAGGCAGTTACTATGACCACCACAAGGGCATCTGATTTGATGATGTCCTGTCCTTCAGTTGATTCAGCTCCACTTGACACACAATTGGCTGCGATTGCTTCATTTGTAGGAACTCAGCGTGCCAGATCATTTAATTTCCAGCCCCCTACGACATCTGTTCTGCTTGCTCTTCCGACCCTCGGTACTGCTACTGATGGTTCCATCACTGTGCAGTCTCAGCAGCTTCTGGTCCTTGCACAGATGCTGCAAAGCATGGCCTTTTCTCTAGATCCTACTTTGACTACACCTGTTTGTCCTATTCCTGAGGACCCCAATCTGCTTGCTTAGGCATTTCATGCTGCACCAGTCACACAACCACCGCAATCGTCGCTACAGCTTCTCACTGTTTCGGCGATATGCACTACTTCCCTGCTGTTAGTATCATTACCACTGAATACACAGCGTAGTCCTCCATCTACTGGTGGTCTGCCTTTTGGGCTAATGGGAGTACAACAGCCAGTGAACCCGACCATATCGGTTCAATAGTTGTTACTCCCACAAGCAGCACCACGTCCAACACAGCATACTGTCATTCTTGCACCGTTGCATCAGATACAGGCCTCAACATTCATTCGATCGTAAACAACACATATTCACGGGTACGCTGGTCATCATGCCATGACACCATGTGGCGAGATGATAGATCCAAAGGAGCACATGGGTGCTACATGCACAACCTATGTGGGACCTGCCCTAACTACACAATCAATGTCAGCAGCAACCCCAGATGCACTTCTCACCAGGATGAATGATTTGGAGAGAGCATTACGACAAGTGTAGGGCGGGGATCGCCAGTCTTATACCATTCGGGACCTTTGCTATTTTATGGAGGCTATACTTCCTTCGAACTTTCACATCCTAGAACTTGAAAAATACAATGGGAAAGGTTGCCCAATCTCACATCTTAGGGCGTATTGTGGTGATCTTACTTAGTTGCAAGCTGATGAGAGACTACTTATTCGCCTTTTCTAGAAAAGCTTCGCAGGTCTAGCCCCACAAGCTGGTTCACATCACTAGATATGACCACCATTAAGACTTGGAATGACCTTAGCCAGAATTTTCTGGAGTAGTATTCATTCAATCGCGACATGCTCTAAAAGCACGAGGACCTAGTCACAACAAGGCAGAAGCCCCACAAGTTGTTTGGGGTGTACGTAGGGCATTGGAGAGCCCTCACTTCACAAATTCACGATAGACCTTCTGATGAAGAGTCTATCGAGATAATAATCCAAGGAGCACAACCAGCCATAGGGGCCTAGTTGAGCATTCAACCAATTTCCACTTTTGCAGCCCTGATTAAAGCGGGCACCCATGTCGAGAGCTCACTGCATAGTTGAAGTTTTCCTGCAGTAGCAGCATTTTCCAAGCAAACCATGGCTTCAAGGGGAACCAGCAACAACAATGGCAGTAGTAATGGATCCAACACTGGAATATGCACGAAAAAATGACACTATTAAGAATGTCGTGGCATATGTTGGAGCTCTAGTTATGTCGGTTAGTGTAGTGAGCTCGCCAACACAGACTCAACTACTCTATATCCCAACACTTAGGGCACTACACACATCACGAATCACCACCACCGCTGAGCCAGTCTACTAGCCCGCACTGGCAAGGCAAGGGTGCTATTTAGGATTAAGACGACCTCAATGACCAGAGAGGGATTACACTCCATTGGTTGAGCCATTGAGTGTCATGTTTCCTAAGGTTGCGTCACTCCTAAGGCTTTCGTAAGTTCGCCTACCATCGAACCACTTCCGCGGCGGATTGAAGTGGATTTATACTGCAGTTACCATGGAGCCACAAGGAACTCAACGGATAACTGCTTTACATTTCGAGGTGCAATTTAGGACATGATTGACAAAGATGTCATCAATATCAACACACAGGAGGTAGAGTCCTTACCCACTGCACCAACACCACTTTCTTCTACATCTACACATAGCAATATAGTGTAACGCCCCGAACCCAGGCACGTTACCAAATCATAGTATCATAAGTAAAATAACACTAATTACAGTAAAATTAAATAATTGTAATTAATGCTCAATTGTAGGAAATAATGTGTGCCTAGAAGCTCCAACTCAGGCACCGAAACAAGACTACACACGATCTGCACATGAAAACCAAACAAACATGTGTGAGTGACATCTAGGTCATCTAGTACGTGTCTCAAACACAAAAACAGCGAAATCTAGCAAAAAGCCAAAAACATGACTTTAACTTATAAAACTTAGTTTTCTTTGAAGATCTAGTTTAAAACATCTTTGTCCTTTCTTTCAAAATCATTTGGGAATCTGTTCCCAGGGTTACACTCTTGTCCAAACTCACTTTTTCGTTTTCTTTTAAAATAACTAGAAATCATTTCCAAAACCATGTTCCTTTTCAAAAATCATCTTTCCTCTTTATTGCTTGGGATTTCTTCCCTAGGCCAAAACCACTTTCAAACTTATATGTTGAGAAAACACGTTTCCAACTAGATCTATCCTAAAGCCCAATGCCTCTCGGCTTCGAAACCAAATCATAAACACTAGTTGGTAACTGGCTAGAACAAAGTCATTATTTTATTCCAAGATTTTAGGACCATTCATAAGTCCAATCCCAGCCAAACCACATTTCTTTTTATTCCTCAAAATCACATTCTTTTCTTATTCATTTCCACTTTTCTTTACTAATGTTACCTTAATCAGGGGTAACCAAGCACACAAGCAGTAGGTGAGGTCATCATTTCCCCTACCTCCCTGCACTACCGCGGTGAAATTCCCCATATGGAATGCCACCGCCCCAGCCAACCGACCTCAATCTCTTTCATACATGCATGGGGATACGTCTTTGTCTGACGTTCCATCGGTGATTCGAACAACTATGTTCAATGACCCAGGCATAACCTACACCGTCGGTGACTCGAACCACTAGGTTCAATTACCTAGGCTCAGCCTACACCATCACGAGCTCGGTGACCAGAATAACAAGGTTCAATGACCCAAGCTCAGCCTACACCGTCTCAAGCTCGACAACCATAGTCGTATTTGGCAATTGGTTTCATTGGAGCCTCATACTCCCACCATGTTGTCGACGCCAACTCCCGTGGTTCCTTAACACATTACTAGAGTTTCATTTTCAAAACTCTTTAAGCTTTCTTTTTCGAAACCATTTCTATTTCCATTCTTTTTCATTGCAGGAATTTGGTTCCATGCAATACTTGACCCTCTACTAGGGTCCCAACGCAATTCATTTAAAATCATGTGTTTGAAATCACAATTGGGTCTCATGCCCAAAAACCACACATAATCAACCATTTTATTTATTTATAAGGTCTAAAACCCAAACCATGCCCAAATCCACTTATTTGGGTTCCATTTTCCTCCATGTCATCTACATGGGAAAAACATCATTAACCCATGCTTTACATACCTTTAAAACCATTTATCCTTCATTTTATATTCACATTTATAAATATGAGGATCAGGGCAAAATCGGTAGACCAAATCTAGGCTCGGTATACTGGAAATCCATTATTCGATATACCGAACATTTTTGGTATACCGAAAGTCCCTGATTCGGTCGATTGGATGATTTTGGCCTACCAGAACTAGGTATCCTAGCTTAATCTTTCAGGATTTCGGCATACAGAATTCAATTTAGCATACCAAATTTCTCGCAACCAGGGCATTCCCCTATTTTGGTCGACGAAATCGCTAGAAGTGAGAGCCTACGTCAGACCCCCCAAACATACATCACAAATTATCAATAAATCTTAGGGTGTAGACCATGAGTCTACTTCAAAACCCCACAAACCATTCATGATTTCATCAACCACACAATTCACATGAAAATCACAAAGGGATGAAGCTCAAAAAAGGCTATTGTAGCCTTTATCCAAAAATCTTGCATAGTCCTACAAATTTCAATCCTAACCGTATGATATCTAGGTTTTCATGCATTTCAACTCATTCTCATCAATTCCACTATTTTTCTATGATTTGACATGCATTTTTCATCATTTTCATGTATTTAGCTCACTTACTCAAAAGCACAAAAAAATTGAGGAGGGACAAGGGTCATGTACCTGGCTTAGCCCTCCAATGACCCTTCCGCTCTCCAACAAGCCTCTATGCTCCCCGACGAAGCCTCTCCCGTCAGTGAATCCTGTGCATCGAGCACTCCTCCTCTGGCTTGCTCACCTCCCTTCCTTTCTCTCTCTCTCTCTCTTTCTCACGACTGTAGCCCCTCCAGCTTCCCCTTCATCTTATCCCCTCCACCTCCCCCATGGCATTAGCCACCCATCACGTCGGAGGAGACGGGGCGGCACAGGTCAGCGTTTCCTGGTGGCACGGGTGGGAAACTGGAAGAGGTAGAGATGGTATCGGGTTGCTTGTGAGGGAGAGAATGAATAAGAGAGGAGAAAAGAAGAAAAGAAGTGGAGAAAGGACAGGCACACAAATCTAGACAACTGTGCATCACCAAACCAGACTCCACATTGGTCCCAAATCATAAGCACGTGCACAGAAAGCCAACCACAAGCCCACACATCCAAGAAACAATAGATTATGCATTAATAAACCATTTATACAATATTACAATTAATTACATGGTTTACAATTATAAATGGATAATGAAGCCCAGATGTCACTTCCTAGCCCCTTAAAAGAATTTCGCCCTTGAAATTCTACTCTAATAAAATAAGTAGGGGTACTGTCTCTAGATGTCCATCTCGTGTTTTCAGGTAGCTTCCTCTATACCATTGTGTTGCCACTGAACTAACACCAATGGGAACAATTTATTCCTGAGGACTTGCTCTTTTCTGTCCAGTATCTGGACTACATTTCAACCAAAGATAGGACCTCCCATAGCCGCTCTAGCTACACTGGTATTACCTAGGACACATCGGCAAAACGCTTCCTCAACATCAATACATTGAAGGTGTTGTGTACACCTGCCAACTCTGGAGGCAGATCTACTCTATATGCCACCTCACCAACCCTCTTGGTAATCTGGTACGGTCCGATATATCTTGTGCTCAACTTGCCTTTCTTACCGATTTGCATCACAACCTTGGTTGGTGACACCTTCATGAATATGAACTCTCCTACCTCGAATTTCGAAGGTCTCCACCTCATATCAGCATAACTCTTCTACCAGCTCTGGGTAGACAACAACCTCTTCCTGATCAAATCCATTTTTCCCTCATACTGTTGTACAATCACGGGCCCAACTAACTATCTCTCACCCACCTCACTCCAACAAATGAGTGTCTTGCATGGTCTACCATAGAATGCCTCAATTGGTGCCATACCAATACTGGTGTGGTAACTGTTATTATATGCTAACTCAATCAAAGGTAAGTGATCCTCCCAGCTACCATCAATGTCCAAGGCGTAGGCCCTCATCATGTCCTCTAGTGTCTGGATGGTGCTCTCAGTCTGGCCATCCGTATGGGGGTGGAAAGCAGTGCTAAAATTCAGCATTAGCCAAAAGCCTCCTGCAGAGCTCCCTAGAATCTCTAGGTAAACCTCATGTCTTTGTCAGACACAATAAACACTGCAATACCATGCAATCTCACAATCTCAGCTACATACAACTCTGTTAGTTTTTCCAAAGGAAGATTCACTCTCTTTAGCAAGAAATGTGCTGATTTTGTAAGGCGATCCACTATCACCCAAACTGTATCATTCTTTCGTCAGGTTCATGGCAAACCCGTGACAAAGTCCATCGACACATTTTCCCATTTCCACATTGGAATGTCCAGTGGTTGCGAAGTCCCACCAGGCTTCTGGTACACTATTTTCACCATCTGATAGATTGCACACTTTGCTACGTACTCAGCAATCCCTCTCTTCATCCCAGGCCACTAGAAGTTCCTCTTTTGGTCTTTATACATCTTTGTGCTTCCTGGATGGATGGTGTATCTGGAGCAGTGAGCTTCACCCAATAAACTGTTCTTGATTTCCTCTATTTGAGGCACATATAATCTCTGATCGTACCTCAGCACACCACCTACCCCAACTGAAAAATGAGGGGCATTACCAACCTCCATCTTCCTCCAAATATCTGACACAAAAGAGTCATATAGCTGAGTTGTGACAATCGCCTCAATCATCTTTAGGTGAACAGACAAATTAGCCAACACTATTCTGGTAGTTCCCTGAGAATATTTCCATGGCTTGCACTCCACTAGTCCCTTTAAGAATTTCCATTCATGGATCATCATACTAGCCATGACATGAGTGCGCCTACTCAGAGCATCCACAACCACATTTGCTTTCCCTAGGTGACACGACAAACTAAAATCAAAATCCTTGATATACTCCACCCAGCGCTTCTGTCTCCAATTCAAATCCTTCTAAGTAATGATGTACCTCAGACTCCTATGATCTGTGTACACCTCAAACTGTTCGCCATATAAATAATGCCTCCAAATCATCAAGGCGAACACAACAACTACCATCTCTAAATCATGGGTGGGATAATTCTTCTCATGATCTTTCAACTGGCGTGAGGCGTACACCACCATCCTACCATGCTGCATCAACACACACACCAAACTAGTTCCACGGGCATCGCTGTAGACTGTGAAACCGCCACTTCCAAAGGGCAAAGTCAAGACTGGGGTCGATACTAGATGAGCCTTCAATTCATTGAAGCTTTCCTCGCACTACTAATCCAAGGCAAAGTGCACTTCATTTCCAGTTAGTTTGGTTAACAGTGCAGCAATCTTGGAGAAATCTTGGATGAATCACCTATAATATCCCAACAGGCTGAGAAAACATCTAATCTCAGTTACTATCTTCGGTCTAACCCAACTGCTTACAACTTCCACTTTGGCTCGATCCACCATGATGCCTTCTCCTGAAATAATGTGACCAAGGAAAGACAGCTCTTCCAGCCAAAGCTCGCACTTGGAGAACTTGGCATAAAGCTGATGCTTCCTTAGCGTCTCCAATGCGATCCTCAAATGGCTCTAGTAAGTCTAAACATCCGGAGAATACACCAAAACATCATCCACGAAGATGACAACAAACTAATCCAAATAAGGCCGGAACACCCTATTCATCAGGTCGATAAAAGCAGCCAGAGCATTCGTCAACCTGAATGGTATAACCAAAAACTCATAATGTCCATAACGGGTGCAAAAGGCTGCCTTCTGTACATCTGGCCCACTGATCCTCAACTGCTGGTATCCAAATCTCAAGTCTATCTTGGAAACAATCGATGCTCCCTGCAACTACTCTAACAAATCGTCGATCCTAAGCAGTGGATACTTGTTCTTCATAGTGATTTGGTTCAACATTCGGTTATCTATATAAAGCCAAAATGAACCATCCATCGTCTTAACAAACAAGAACTGGTACTCCTTAAGGTGAAACACTGCGACGAATGAATCCCCTATCCATCAGTTTCTGCATTTGATTCCGGAGCTCTCATAACTCAGCAGGTGCCATCCTGTACGGAGCATTGGAAATAGGACCTGATCCTAGCACCAAATCAATCACAAACTCCACTTTCCTGTGCGATGGCATTCCAGGCAATTCCTTCGGAAAAACATCGGGATATTCCCACACCATTGACAAGTCCTAAATCTCGACCACAGGCAAAGTAGAAACTGTCACACAGACCAAATAGCCCACACTGCCTCTTGCTAGGTGATGATAGGCCATGATAGCAGAGATCACTTTTCTAGGTTCACTTGGTCTGGTGCCTTGTACCATATACCAGCCTTGGCCTGGACACTCTGCCAAAACTCTTATCTTGGCACAATCTATCATGACTAGATTTTGTGCCAGGTAATCGATTCCCGGGATAACATCATAATCCTGCATGTCCATCAAGATCAAACTGGCCTGAAAATTCCTATCCCCTAGCTGAATATCAACCAGTCTCAAATATCTCCATGCTAGACTGTGTTTCCCCAATGGACTGACTACATCTAGGTGGAATGCCAACCTAGCTGGCCTAGTCTTGATCATAGAAGCAAATGATTCGAAGACAAAAGAAAATGAACTCCCAAAGTCAAACAAGACTCAGGCCATCCGATTAGCCACAAGAAAATATCCTATAATCAACACACCAAAACCATAATTATAATAAGAAATAGTGTTAATTACTCATTGGATCTATTATTACACGACAAGACTTAACTCATACCACCGTACTAGTTCTCACCTTCTACCACATCTCCAGATGGACCAGCATTAGGGGTAGCAATGGAGAACACTCTTCCCTTGGTAGGTTGACGTGGTGCATCTCCTACTGGCTTCGGTTGACTCGGATAATCCTTCTAGTAATGCCTGGACTTCCCACAGTTGAAGCATACTACACTGTCTAAATTCCTCTGCCTATGCCAGCACTGTGCCGCTACATCCACCTTCTTACCATAGACATGGAACGGTCCCACCTATAGGCCGTAGCAGGACCTGGCATGGCTAAAACCCATACTCTATTCTCTACCAAATGTAGGCCGTTGCTTCCGCTTCTTCCCAGAGTAGCCAGAACTCCCAGAACATGGCGCTCGAGTCACTAACAGTCTTGAAATAGAGGGTCGAGAGATAGAAGGTTGAGAAACAGACTGTCTCCCCTTTTCCTTCTTAGGATACTCCTCCAAGAACAGCCTTCGATCATCCTCATAACGGCTTGCAAGCTCAACAACATCCGTTATGGTCTGGCATCTGATGCCAATAACTCTGGATCTCTGCACAGGGTATAGCCCTTCCATGATTCTCTTTCCTCTGTTCTTCTCAGAAATTACTTCCTGAGAGAATTGCATTAGCTGATGGGACGACGACTCATACTCTACCATAGTCTGGCTTCCTTGCTTCAGGTTCCAGAACTCTCTGTCTAGCTTATTCCTCTCATGCTCAGGGAAAAAATTCTCATAGAATGCCTCTCGGAATTCTTCCCAAGAGATCATCAGTAGGTCTGTATTTGGAAATTTGGTGCAGCGCACTGTACTCCACCACTAATCCACAGCACTATTGAGTTGAAATGCCATGATCTGGACACACTTCTCTGATGGACACTCGATCCCCTCTAGGATCTTCCCCACATCCAGGAACCAAACCTCACACTCTTTTGGTATGCCACGCTTATCAAAAGTCGGTGCACCCAGTTGGCATAACTGCTTAATCCACGGGTCTCCCCTCGCCTCATATCGACTGCTACTACTGAAAGACTAGGTGAAACCCCACATTATCTCACCAAACTCTCATCTCATACCCCACCATGCACTACCCTCTCCCGTCTCAAAGTCTAGCATAGGGGTCGTGTCACGACTACGGCCTCGACGAGACATCTTCCTGCCAGCACAACAAAACACAACTACTAAAAATTCAGGTGCACGACTCTCTATTGTGCAATCCTGAGGAGCCACTAGACAAGACATCACCAAGACAGTGCACTAGGTGTAACCTTAGCTCTGATACCACTCTATAATGCCCCGAACCTGGGCACGTTACCTAAATCATAGTATCATAAGCAAAAATACATTAAATATAGTAAAATTAAATAACTGTAACTACGACTCACATTCAGGAAATATTGTGTATCTAGAAGCTCCGACTCCAACACTAGATGTAGACTGCACACGATCTACACGTGAAAACCAACACAAGAACGCGTGAGTGACATCTAGGTCACCCAGTACATGCCCCAAACACAAACGCAGCGAAATCCAGCATAAAGCCAAAAGCTTGACTTCAAGTTATAAAACTTAGTCTTCATTGAAGATCTAGTTTAAAACATCCATGTCTATTCTTTTGAAATCATTTGGGAATCTAATCCCAAGGTTACACTCTTTTCAAAACTCACTTCTATTTTTCTTTTGAAATTTATGGAAATCATTTCTAAAACCATGTTCCGTTTCAAAACTCATCTTTCTTCTTTATTACTTGGAATTTCTTCCCAAGGCCAAAACCACTTTCAAACATATATCATGAGAAACCACGTTTCCAACCAGATCCATTCAAAAACCCAATGCCTCTCGGGCTCAAAACCAAAATCATAAATACTAGCTAAAACAAAGTCATTATTTTATTCTAGGATTTTAGGACCATTCATAAGTCCAATCCCAGCCAAACCACATTTCTTTTTATTTCTCAAAATCACATTCTCAAAATCATTTTCACTTTTCTTTACTTATGTTACCTTGATCAGGGGTAACCAGGCACACAAGCAGTTGGTGAGGACATGATTTCCCCGTGCAGGATGCCACTGCCCCGGCTAACCGACCTCAATCTATTTCATATATGCACGGGGATACGTCTTTGTTTGATGTCCCATCGGTGACCCGAACAACTAGGTTCAATGACTCAGGCTCAGCCAACACCGTCGATGACCCGAACAACAAGGTTCAATAACCTAGGCTCAGCCGACACCATCACGAGCTTGGTGACCCGAACAACTAGGTTCAACGACCCTGGCTCAGCCTACACCGTCTCAAGCTCGGCAACCATAGTCATATCTGGCAACTAGTTTCATTGGAGCCTCATACTCCCACCACATTGTTGACACCAACTAGAGGATGAATAGGGCCAAGAATGCCTATGCAGATGCATTAACCACTCTCGCATCTTGGTTGTCGATACTAGAGGATGAGATGGTGAAAGTGTCAGTAACTTGCACAGACTAGCCAGCACACTGCATGAGCATAGAAGAAGCAGACTCCAAAGTAGAGCTCCCATGGTACCATGATATCAAAGTCTAATTGGAAACCGATAAGCAACATCCTAACATATCAGTGGCAAATAGAAAGACTATGGTCTGATTGGCTTCAAAATATGTGCTTGGAGAAGGTCACTTGTATAGGAGGTCTTACAATCAGATACTTTTACGTTGTCTAGATAAAAAGGTGGCTAATACAGTATTGTTGCAAGTGCATGCTGGGACATGTGGACCACACATGAATGGGGCATTATTGGCCAAGCAAATAATATTACAAGGTTATTTCTAATCAACCATGGAGACGGACTATTGTCAATATGTGCAAAGATGTCACAATTGTCAAGTCCATGGCAACTTCATTCATACACCCCACCAGGAACTCCACAGCATGCCATCACCCTGGCCTTTCTCAACATGGGGAATAGACGTCATCAGAGCTATCCACCTAGTAGCTGCCAATGGACATCAGTATGTCCTAGTAGCTATTGATTACTTTGCTAAATGGGTGGAGGCTGCTTCTTACAAGACAGTGACCACTTTTGTGACTGAAAAGTTCATCAGGAACAATATCATTACCTGGTACAGGGTCCCACATTCAATCATATTTGATAGTGGGACCAATTTCACAACAAAAAGGGTCGAGGATTACCTATAGGAATTCCATATCTGGCATCATAGGTCCTCCCAGTACCATCCTCTGATGAACGGGGCTGTGGTATCAGACAATAATAATCTAACCAAGATTCCTAGAAAGATGGCAGAAATGCATAAGGACTGGCATGATAGGCTCCTATATGCTTTGTAGGCTTATAGAACATCAGTCCGGACTTTAACTAGAGCAACTCCATATTCTCTAGTGTATGGTATGGAAGCAATCCTACCCATAGAGGTGGAGATACCATCGCTTAGAGTCCTGATAGAAGTAGAGTTGGAAGAGGCATAGTGGATTAAGGATCACTTCGTTCAACTAAACTTAATAGATGAGCATCGATTGCAAGCTATGCATCATGCACAATGCTATTATAAATGCATAGCCAAAGCCTATCAGAAGATGGTCCGACCTAGAAGTTTCTTGCCAGGGGACCTGGTCTTGCGAGCTATACATCTCCCTGATGGTCGTGGAAAGTTCAGACCCTACTGGCGTGGGCCATTTGTAGTCAAACAAGTCCTCTTTGGAGGTGTCGTAATCCTGGAGGACATGGACCGCTTTGAATAGTTGGAGCCAGTTAATTCATGCTACCTAAAGAAGTACTATCAGTGATCATAAACTTTGTGTCCTCATTCTGCGACACTATCCTCTTTCTCCATGCATGCACGGACTCATTTTATCAATGTTTTTCTACATCCATGTAGCCATTCATCTTAGCACATACTAGCTCCCATTCATCATACGCATATATAGGCAGATGATTGTGATCATCATCCCATGCATGGATCTTAGCTTAGTGATGATAAGCATAATAAGCTTGCCAATGTTGGGAATTCATAGCACCTTTTCAAGTAGATATTATTCAGGTAACCTATGGAGTGTGCGAGCCACCTTTTATCGTGAATTTGACGGAATATCCTAGCCGCTCGAGGAACACACACCTCCTCAAGGGAGATAAAATGTTAGGGGTGAGAATGAGACTATGAGAAATTAAAAAAAAAAATCTATGAAAGGACATAAAAGAATTAGAAGGTAGAAGTCAGCCCTAAAGAGAGAGGTGTGATAGGTAGCGATGTCCCTAAAATTTTTCTTGGAGAGGAGTCAAACTGAATTGCTACCTATTACCTCACCATATACTAGGTACGTATTACCTCCAGCAAGCCAAATCTTTGAACAACAGCAGCTCCCCACCATAGACCAGGTACCTATTAACTCCAAGCTAGGGATAGGGCGAATCCACATGCCTATAAGGGAGAAAGAATAAAGAAAATAAAATAAAAAGCAGGGGTAATGGAGTTTGGAATGGAGCCTAGGACACAATATTGCATTTTTAGAGAGCCACTTAAAAACAAGGGGCTTGGATAAAGTCTCGTGAGGATTGGAGCTACCATTCCCTTGTATACATGGCTATAAGCATTCCAATGCTGATGGTGCTAATAAGATCCTACAAATTATTTAGCATGCATGCATTCTTCTCATAAACATCATCTTAAAGCGTCATAGAGTCTAATTTGGTTCTTTTAGCTAGGACATGTTAGCAGTTTTAGACTAAGAGGATCAAGAGGAGATCGCCTAAACTAGGGGCATGCAAGTTGCTCTAATTGGTTAAGGCCATATATGTCAAACTAGGGGCATGTCAACTGTCCTATGGTTAGACACACTGAGCTAGTACTCGACCAGGGGCATGTCAACAGCTTTACAGGTTGAGGGCCCCCGTAATCTACCCGACGGCATTCCAACTACCACATTTGGCTTCCTAAGCACTTTATGTTGACTCCATCATCAAACAATCCCGATCATCAGTGTTTGATGGTTGTCTCTCATTTTCTTTTGGCACCTGGTCAAGATCGATGGGTAACCAGGAACTCTTGCTAGGGCTATCCACAGGATGTAGTCTGTTCAATAGCTAGCTGTTTAGTCAATTCCTATTTGTAACATTCAGCTTTTGGCCAGTCTCTCTGATTTTCAATACCGCTTGAGCTGCACTCTTTCTGTTTGTATTGGAATTTACAAAATGTTGTTGAATGGAACAAAGTTGATGCCATTGCTAAACCAATGTTTTGAGCATGTTCTACAAGAGATCGTCCTCCCTTTTTGGAGTGGCTTGAGTCAGAAGAAGTTGCAGCGCCCTATTAATCATGGGTTTCCCCATGATAATCATACCTATGCATTGCTCAGATGTTCTATAGGCATGGATGGGGAAACTAACAAAAAGTGATCGTGACAAGCTGTAGTCTTGGGGGATCTCCTCAAGGGTTCTTGATATCGCAAAGTTAGAGGTTTCTCGATATTTCTTGTGTGCAGCTGCATGGTTCTAGAAGCCAGCCCATCATGTATTCTGCTTCGAGAGAGTCAAACTTACTCCTACCTTCGAGGAGGTCTAGAGAGTGTGTTGTCTGTAAAAGTTCCTGGAATCTACCGTGTTTATGCAGTGTTACGGATACTCGTCAGTCTTAAGTGAGCTGACTGGCCTATCAACTGGCAATTGTGGTCATCAACTTATCTATTTAGACGGACATTCTGCCATGCTACAACTGGTTTACTTTGAGAAGGTACCAGGAATGCACACCTCCTTGGGCGATGAGCTATGGTTGAAAGGCTTTGTTGTCTGCTTCTTAGGAGAGTTGGTGTTCAGCCATGGTCAGACAGTCGTTAACATGGAAGTTGCCGAGATTGCATTGGCGGTGGTCACCTATCAGATAAGCTTGGCATAAGCTATCTTCGCACAAACTTATCAGGCTTTAGACCAGTCGCTGCGACCTTGCCAGCACTTTTATGGCTGTGGAGCTTTTATACACGTGTGGTTGGCCACTTATATAGGTGTAGAAGTCATACGCCCACAATGGTCGGCCTTCGAATCCTACTGTCAAAATGGTCATGCTCGCATGCTCACCTCAGTTCACATGGAGTATGAGTAGTTGCAATGTTTGACAGAAGACAAAGTCATCCGGTGCATAATTCCTTCGGCCACACATAAATTTGAGGCTTTCTTCAATACAGCCGATATGCAGCTTATCATCCTACTAGGGATGACTGGTGGAGTTGAGTATCACTCAGTCCATGTGATGTGGTAGTTTGGTAATCAACAAGATTCCCTTGTTTAGGGGCCAATGCCGGCCCGGTTCCAGGAGTACCCTCCGAGCTCCTATGCTTAGTCGTCTTCTATGCAATTTGTCTGAGACAAAATACATTTAAAAAACCCTAGAGGGCTTTTATTAAAGTTTTAAACTCAGAAAACATAATTTTAAATGTTTAGGATAAAATAGGTAATATTTTCAGTTAAAACTTTATTCGAAATATTTAAGAAAATTGACTGAGGGACCTATATGTAATAAAAGAACCTAAAAGTAATATTAGAAGGACCTAAATGCAAGAAGAGTAAAAACACCTGGATTTTACTTAAAAAAGCTTTTAAAGTTTTTGAAAACAAAATAAAAAAGAAACGACGACGTCGACATTGGAGCTCGCCACCGATGACCGTTAGAGGAAGCTAGAGGGGGGCCTTCGGAGGTCTAATCTTAGATCAGACCCCACAGGAAGTAAGAGGGGAAAGAAAGAGAGAGATCCATCGGAGACGATGCGCGATCGGTCGGTGGGAAAGGCCTCCCCATCTCCTATGCCGTTGTGGGAATTCGGCGTCAGTTCTAGGGAAGAAAGGAACTCTGGAGGCTGAGGCACGACTGCTCTAAGGCTTCTGGTGGTTGTGGGACACTTCGGGGCTTCCTATGGAGCAGTGCGAATGATGGTGAAGCGAGGTGGTGGCCCGATCGTTGCTGTCATGGCTTCCTCCGGCGAGCGTCACTGCTGGTGCAATCCAAGGCTTCGGCGCAGTCCTGATGGTTTCGAAGGCTTCGTGGGTCATGACGGAGGGTTTCTGGGGCTTCGGAGCAGCGCAGGAGGCTAGCGCGACCGCTCTGGATCCTGTCATCTTCTCCGGCGACAGCGAGATCAGAGCGGTATTTTGGCGAGCATTGTGTGGGCTGGTGGGAGCAACGAAGCGGCAATGTGGATGGTGGAGGAGCACCGGAGAGGCCAGAGGTGGAGGAGAGAGGGCTCGGGGGTCCAGAAGCCTCTCTAGATTGCCCCCCCCACATCTGTCGTCGGAGTGTGGCGATGGCAAGGCACGGCGGAGCGCTGATAGCCATGGGATCACTCTAAATCCTTGGAAACGCTCCAGGAAGTGAGGGAGAAGCTAGAGGATCAGAAATCAGATAATTAGGAGGGACAAGAGGGGGTACCTGACTGGAGAAACATCGTCGGAGTTATGGAAGTGGTTGTTGCTCCATTCCGCGATGGATCTAGCTCTGTTACTCTCCTTCTCGTTCTCAATTGTTAGTTTTCTCATGTGCTCATGGGGTCTGGTCCTCATCAAAGCCGGGCTCCTCTCCTCCTTATATAGGTAGTTGGAAACCCAACAGAGTCCTCTGACCAGGCGCGCGACACCTAACAGACTGGGTAATGAACTCTGACCACTGTTATGACAGCTCAATAGACAGCGAACGACTGTCCCCCACGCGCTTCGGTCTGCTCCCTTGCTCGCCGACAGGATGAACGATGATCGATGCTTCTCCGGTGACGCATCTTGTGGCTGGAGATGCTCCAAATTGCTGGATGGATCAACAGAGCTCGAGCCAAATTGATCATTTCTGCATAAAGGAATGATCCAGTGGCTGATTTGTGAGAGATTGTGAAGGAAAATGGGTTCAGTGAAGTGGTCTGATTTGGCAAAAAAGATTGGATTCAATGATTAGATGATTTAATGTATATGTTAAGGATGAATAAAATTTTGGGTTGAAAGGAAAAAAAACTGAATTGTTGACCTTTATGGGCTTTAGGCTCAATTCGGGCTTAATGGGCCTATATGGTAATCTTGCAGACTGACCCGGTGTTGCTGCTGATTATCCATTGTCCTCTATCATTGCTGCTTTCCCTTTCCTGCGCTTGATTTAATCCTGTGCATCTTCAACCAGTACTGATAACAGCTCTTGAAATAGAATCTCTAGATCACTGAGCATATTGTCCACCTGGGCTACCACAGCATCTCCTTCCGTTATGGGCTTTGGGCTCAATTCGGGCATAATGGGCCTATGTGGGCCTTCATGGGCCCATGTTGGCTTCCATGAATTAAATGGGCCTAATGAGGGTTCGATCTCAGCCACCACATCTCCATCCTGTAAAATCAGAAAATTGGGGTGTCTACAGATGCCCCACCCTAAGCGAGGTCAGAGGACGAGTAGAACAGAGACTGATGCTCAGGGTTGACAAAGACACCCCACGTGAAACCATTGCCAAGAGTAACCCATAGGCAATCAGCCACTAGCCAAGAATATAGCAAAGGTCCGCACTAGAGGTCTTACTACCACAAACGAAGCTAAACACAACAGATTAAGAATAGACAAGCTAACGACCAATCGACTCCTAAGAGACATGACTGGTTATCACACTTGTCAGGAAAGTACTAGAAAATGACTGATCACAGAAGTCGTCCGGGTTGTTCAAGCTACCAGCCCATAGTGAAGCAAACAAAAAACCAACGGTGAAATGAAGGATACCAGGATTCATCCTAATAGAACAAATCGTGGACAGAAAAATTCAAAAGTAAAAGGACACCAAGATCATTCCATTGGAATGAATCGTGGATGGAAAAATTTCAAATGTAAATGAACACCAGGATCCGTCCAATCAGAGCGAATCGTGGATGGGAAAATCACACTAGGATTCGTTCCATGGAATGAACCGTCGATAGGAAAATCGCACCAGGATTCACTCCATCAGAACGAATCGTGGATGGGAAAATCACACTCGGATTCGTTGCATTGAAACGAACCGTGGATAGGAAAATTCAATGTAAATGAACACCAGGATTCGTTCCATCGGAACGAACTGTGGATGGGAAAATTCTAATGTAAATGAACACCAGGATCCATCCCATCGAAACGAACCGTGGATAGGAAAATCTCAAATATAAATGAACATGCCACCTTTTCTGACATAGATGTTTTGAAGACTTCCTTTGTCCAGATTGCAGCAATAAAATGAGATACTCGGCTATTATCTGGGTGGTCCCTAGTGCCAAGCCGACAGGCAAAAGCAAGTAGAATCTAGCACTCACCTTGCACATGTTGTTAGGGTAGCGATCTTCGTTGCGCATCAACCACGATCAATCAATCAAGCTGGCCAGAAATGTTCTGCTGCATTTCATCATCAAAGTCAAATGGAATGTTTACATGTACTACAACTTGTAATTGTAACATGATGTGAACTTTAAGAACCTTCTTCATCTCTTGGTCTTTTGGAGCAAATGGGCTTTGGTGAAGAGCATCCGGCTCGGGTTGGCATTGCAGATTGGCTAGGACTCTTCGACTTCGGCTTCATAATCTGCTGTGTGACTCTTCCCTTCTCTGGCTGCTACATCTTTTAACCGTGATAGCGCCCTGGTCAGAGTGTAGGAGCTCAGGGGGCATTATTTGAATCGTGCTGGCATCTGCCCTTGAACAAAAGAATCTTACTGGTAACCAAACTGCTGCAACACACGGATTGGGTAATATTCCACTCCACCAGTCAATCCTGGCTGGACGATAAGTCGCATGTCTATTGTATTGATGAATGCTTCAAAGTTGCAAGAAGTTGATGGAATAATGTGCCATATGATCTTCTATTCTGTCAGGATTTGTAATCGCTCGTACTCCTTCTGAACTGAGATGAGCGTGAATGCATGGCCACTTTGGTTGTAGGACTCAAAGCTTGATCGTTGTCAGCACAAGACTCTACACCCAAATGTGCAGCCATCCATACTTGTACAAAAGCTCCACAGCCGTAGAAGTGCCGGCAGCACCGTAATGAACGGTCTAGCGCCTGATAAGTTTCTGCTAGGATAACTGGAGCCAGATCCATCTGCTGGGTGACAAGTGCCAAGGTAATCTTGGCAACATCGATGCTTACAATCATCTGACCATGGCTGAAGATTAACTCTCCCAGGAAGCAGACAACAAAGCCTTTTAGCCACAGCTCGTCACCTAGGTAGGCACGCATTCCGGCCACTTTGTCAAAGTAAGTCAATTTCAGCATGGGAGAGAGTTTGTCTGAACAAATGAGCTAACGACCACATTCAATGGCTGGTAGGCCTGATAGCTCGCACAACACTAAGGAATACCCATCTCGTCGCATGAACACTGTGGGTCCTAGGAACTTCTGTAGGCAACAAATTCTGTGTACTTCCTCTAGGGTTGGGGTCAATTCGATTCTCCCAAAATGGAAAATGTGATGATACGACTTCCAGAACCTGGCAGCCGCACACAGAAAGTATCAGGAAACCTCCACTTTTGCGATGTCCAAATGCTTTGTGGAGATTGCTCAAATCCATAGCTTGTCGCGGTCACTTTCAGTTAACCTTTTGATCCAAGCTTGGAGAACATATGAGCAGTGTGTGGGCACAACTATTGCGGGGTACCCCATGATCAGAAAGGCACTTCAGCTTTCCTGGCTCGAGACTTTGCAGAAAGGGTAGACGATCTCCTTTAAAACATGTTCAAAACGTCATTCTTCATTCACAAATTTCCATTTTGCTTGTTTGACAACATTTAGCAGAATCAAGGCAAGCAGATAAAAGTCGAAAAAGTAATGGAGGGATTGATCCAGAACTGAAGACTGTAGCTAGAGGAGTTGAAAAGTACAAATGTTGTGCACTACCCTAAGAGAAGGTCCCAGTTACCAACTGGTTTTAACCAAGCAGTAGGATAAGGACAACAGACTTGGGGAACTGGGATCGTTTGACTGCGCCCTTCGCCCGATCACTAGGGAGCTTCAACCTATAGAGCAGCTAACATGCCCCTGGTTGAGGATTGGCCCAGAGCGTGCGACCATAGGACAGCTGACATGCCCCTGGTTGAAAGCTCTAGTTCAGTTACATTGTAATTTGGTGTTCTGTACGTGACTTTTGACCAAAGAGCAGCTGACATGCCCCTAGTTGAAGTCTCTGGTTCAATTTCACCACAACTAGTCTTTTGTATGTGACCTCTGACCAAAGAGCAGCTAACATGCCCCTTGTCGAAATGGATAAAAACGTCTAACCATAGGACAACTGACATGCCCATGGTTAACACGGAAGACTCTTAACCAATTAGAGCAGCTTTCATTCCCTTGATCAAGTACTGGCTCAATGTGGCCAACAATAGGGCAACTGACATGCCCCTGGTTGACACAAATGGTCCCAAACTAACTAGAGCAGCTTACATGCCCCTGGTTTTGGTGTTGTCCTCTTAATTCTCTTGAATTGAAAGATGTTGTCGCATTCAAGACGAGAGAGCCTAGTTACACTCCGTGACGTTTAATAGGATGATGTTTGTAGGAAGAAATGTATGCATGCTAAATGATTTGTTGGATCTTATTGGTTTCCTTAGTGTTGGGATGCCTATTTCCAAGTACTAGGGAATGGCAACTCCAAACCTCATGAGACTCTATCCAAGCCCCTAGTTGTGGGTGGCTCTTTGGAAACGGGCCACTGTGTTTTGGGCTCCATTCCAAACCCCACTGGACCATACCCCTGCTTTTTATTTTAATTATTCTTTATTCTCTCCCTCATAGGCATGTGAGTTCACCCTATCCCTGGCTTGGAGGTAATAGGTACCTGGTCTATGGTGGGGAGCTGCTGGTTGTTTAAAGGGGTGGCTACGCCCTTTTGGACATTTCTCCCAAGTATTCACTCCGACTCCTCTCCAAGATAATCTTGAGGGACTGGGTTACCCGACACGCCTCTCTCTTTAGGGCGGACTTCTATCTGCGACTTTTGTCCTCTTATTATTTTTTTTATGCCCTTTCACAAACATTTTATTTTTTTATATTTCTCACACTCTCATTCTCATCCCTAACATTTCGTCTCCCACTGGGAGGTGTAGGGTCCCTGAGGCGTTTGGATATTTCGCCCAATTCTCATTGAAAGGTGGCTCCCTCACTCTCTTGGTTCCTGAATAGTATCTACCTGCGGAGGTGCTACACATTCCCAACAATAGCTGGCTTATCCTGCCTATCATCATAGGGCTAAGATCCATACATGCGTTGATGCAAGAGAACTATGCCCTACTTATGCTTATTCTGCATGAGAATTAGTGTGTTGTGATGTAGAGCTACATGGATGTAGGAAGAGCATGAATGCATGCATGAAGGGAAGTGCTGGTGTCACAGAGTGAGGACATGCTGTTTATGATCATTGATAGTAATTTTTCAAGTAGAAAGAGTTAACTAGCTCCGATTGCTCGATGCAATCCCTGTCCTCAAGGATGACAACCTCTGATTGTGTTTCCTAATGGTCACTGCACCCTTGATGATTCCTGGCTCCGAAACTTTGTCTGATTGTTCTTTTCCTAGTACACAAAAGCTTTGATTATCACGCTGTCTTTGCACAGCACATACAATTGGTGGGCAGCTGTCCTCTGTTTGACTGATGTGAGTGCTGCTACCCAGGTTCCCTCCTAAGCCTAACTCAAGATCTTCTTCTTTTGGACCACACCACTCAAGTGGGGCCAGGTCTGATAGTACCACCTAGACCAGCCTCCCGTTGATAGGAGATAAACTCCTCTGGTCTAACGCTCACAGACTTGTTCTCTTCCAGGGTCAGGATTGTAGACTGACCCGGTGTTGCTGTTGATTATCCCGTGTCCTCTGTCATTGCTGCTTTCCCTTTCCTGCAACTGATTTCATCCTGTGCATCTTCAACCAGTACAGATAACAGCTCCTGAAATAGAATCTCCTGATCACATAGCATATTGTCCACCTGGGCTACCACAGCATTTCCTTCCTCTTCGTTAGAAGGGGAATCTACATAGTAAGTGCTGGTAGTCTTCTGCACCTTAGGTTCTGATTCTGGCTGCACTAGCTGTAATCCTTTCACTACTGTCTGTTGTTCTGAAGCTGTTATTGTTGATTTTGCCCTTGCTGCATCCCAAACTGCAACCAGATTAGTAGACAAACCTTCTGTTGACTCTGGAGGCGGCAATGTTAGCATGGCTCTCCTTGGGGACTCGGATGATGTTGAACCCCTTTCGTAGTCCCTAATTTCTCCTTCCGAGTTGTAGTCTTCTACGCACACCCATTCGGGCATATGGACCAGCTCATTTGGCTTAGGCTCTGAATGCATGAAATTCTGATTGGGATCCAGCAATCCCGCACAAACAAAATTGTTTAAATCTCGAGGAATGACGAGCTTTTGAAACTTACGACGTCTTGTGCATTTGTCCTATGGCTTGTGCTGGAAACCCAACCCTTCAAACTCGCGTCTTCTTTCCATGGCGATGGGTTCCGCGATTCCTTGGCCATTCCACCCGAGAGGTGCTGCTTTCTCATACCCCCATCTTTGGCATTGATTCTCGACCATCATGAAAGGATTGCCGAAAGCGGCCAAATGACTGGCACACTCAAGAATAGGAATAAAATTGACCGGTTCAAAATGGTCGACACGGTAAGGCATATCAGAGGGTCTGGAGTCAAAGCAGACAGTATGAAACTGAAGAGACCGCCTCAACCTTCTCCTTTTCAAGGTTTTCCGCCATTACAACGACAATGTCATTGTTCCTGAAGCTTGTGGAGCCAAGGGCGCCCAAGCAGAAGATTGAAGGATGGTTTGTGGTCAACAACATAAAACTCAACCTCGAAATGGCCAGGGCTAATGATTAAGGGAATGGTCATAATCCCTAATGCATCATGGTGCATGTTATTGAAGGCCGTCATTCCCTTTACAGCCGAAGTAATGTCCTCCGATTTGAAGCCCACCAGACTTGCAATCCGCAAGGGGTAGATGTTCAAACCCGCACCATTATCAACCAGTGTAAGAGGAATGTGGAAATTTTGTTATTGCACCGCAATATAAAGGGGCTAATTGTGATTTGTCCCTGCTAGAGGAAGCTCAAAACTAGAGAAGGAAATGACCTCAGCCGTAGCTATCATTCCCACCATGTTTTCCAATGTGAGGGTTGTATTGTTGAGGAAACATGGGCAGCCTGGAAGACTCGAAGAAATGCTTCTCTATGTTTAGCCGAGGTGTGGATAATGTCCTAGATGGAAATATCTACATTAATTCTTCAACTGGGCTGTAATTTCGGCTATAGGTGCATCAGTTCTAGTGGTAGGGTTAGCTCTGGTGGTAGTCTCCTTAGGGATTGGACCAAGAGTGGGGGTTCTAGTTTGGGTAGAAGGGACCACAGGCTGGCTAGTCTTGTATGCTGGGGCTGGGGCCTTGTACACCTTTCTCGACTACGTTACCTCTGTGCACATTTCGGCGGTGTAACTGTAGGGCATGCAGTGGGTGTCCTATGTTAGGTTGATAACCACAAGAGCACGGGCTCTTAACTCTATGGGGGTTCATGCTGGCAGAGTGGGTTGGCCGGGTTATGCCTCGGTCTAGCTAACAGGCTGATCACTGGTGGGGCGGATTGCATAATGGGTCGGGCACCGTCCGCCTCGGTCGAGCAGTCAACAGAATCATGCTTACAACAGAATTGACAGTATTAAGGAAAGACTGACTCAACTGATAAAAAGGGGATTCTGAAACATCATGGATGAGGCGAGAAGGATCAAAAGGTTCGACCTCACCCGAAGAAAGGGAATGCACTCCCAAAGTTCCTGGTGCATGCTGAGGCAAAGGTTGGCTGACTATATTGCCTGATGTGGATGCAGTTCTGTGTGGTGCTGGTGGAGCTGGCCTAGGCTCTGCCTCTTGAGTGTTAATGATGATTGCCTTCCGGTCAATCAGATTCTGAATAGCATTCTGGAGTGTGTAGCAACTATCCGTAGAGTGCCCAGTGACTCTATGGTAACTGCAGAATAAATCCGCCTTAAACCATTGTGGAATCGAGTTTGGTGGTGGGCAGATTTCCGGAAGCTTCTGTAGCGATGCTACATTGAGAAATATAACGCTCAGAGGCTAGACCAGAGGAGTGAAGTCTCTCTTAGGTCGTGGCGACCGCCTAGGTCCTAGGCAACGCCCGTGCCTTGCTGGTAGACCGGCTCATCGGTGGTTGTGATCTGTGAAGTGCGTGGAGCCCTAGGTGTAGGTGAATAAATGACCTAATTTCGAGCTGGCGGGTTCACCACATTCGCTGGCATAGCAAGAGCTCCTACATAAGCTACAGCATTCCTAGCGGACTCCTTCTTCCAGCCGAATCCAGTGTTAGATCCATTATTGTTGTTGTTATTGTTACTGGATCTGCCAGTAGCAATTATCTGCTTGGCGAATGCTGCAAGTGCAGGGAAACTTCTCCTATTGAGTGAACCTTCTACGTGGGTGCCAGCTTTAATCCGGGCCGTGAAAGTGGAGATGGACTGAATGCTCAACAGAGCTCGGATGGCTGGCTACACTCCTCGAATAATGATTTCAATAGACTCCTAGTCCGAGGGTCTATCGTGTACCTGTGAATTGATGGCTCGCCAGTGCCTGACATACTCCCCTAATGGCTCGTGGGGCTTCTACTTGGTGGCGACTAGGTCGTCGCGCTTTGGGACCATGTCAAAAGGGGTACTGCTACAGGAAAGCTTGACTCAGATGGTTCCAATATATGATGGTGGTCATATCCAGCGATGTGAACCACTTCAGAGTCGAACTGGTGAGACTTCTCTGGAAAAGGCAAATAAGAAGTCACTCATCAGCCTGGAGTTGAGTGAGATCGCCATAGTATGCCCTAAGATGCGAAATTAGGCAGCCTTTCACATTGTATTTCTCAAATTCTGGGATATGGAAGTTCGATGGGAGTACCGCCTTCGGAAAGTAGCAGAGGTCCTAGAATGAGAAAGACTAACGGTTCCTGCCCTACACTTGTCGGAGAGCTTTCTCTAGGTCGTTCATCCTAGCACAAAGTGCATTAGGCATTGCGGTTGACACCGAGTGTGTAGCCGGGGTGGGTCCCCCATACGCTGTGTCTATGGCACCCATGTGCTCCTCCAAATCTACCATGTCGCCAACTAGTGCTGTGGCGTGATGGCCAGCGTACCCTTGTGTGTGTGCTAGTGGTGGAGTGTATGCTGATGCCTGAACATGATGCAAAGGTATTGAATTGTTATGCTGTGTGGTGCATATAGTTGTGTGTGGGAGCAACAACTGCTAAACCGGTATGGTGGAGTTCGTAGGCCGATGAACTCTTGCCAGTCCAAGAGGCTGACCACCAGTTGCCAGAGGAAGATGCTGTGCATGCTATGGATATGATGCTATAGGCAGAGTGGTTAAGCCTGTCGTTGAAATAGTAGGAAGCTTTGGTGACAGTTGCAGTGGTAGAGTGACTAGTGCTGCATGAATAGGCTGAGCAGGAAGAACAGGATCCTCAGGAACAAGACAGACAGGCGAAGTCAAAGTGGGATCCAAGGAAAAGGCCATGTTCTGTAGTCTCTGAGCAAGGCCTAGAAGCAGCTGAGACTATACAATGGCAGAACCATCGGTAGCAGTACCGAGAGTTGAAACAACATGCGGTAGGGATGTCAAAGGAGGCTGGAAGTTCGAGGAGGATGCTGGCTGGATCCCTATTGAAAAGACAATCACATTGAACTGAGCATCAAGTGAATGATGGTCAACAGCAGGACAGGGCACTGTCAGATCAGATACCCTAGAAATTGTTACAGTGACTACCTCTATAACGGGCTCCAGACTAGTGAATGTTTGCCAGTGTCCCGAAATCGGAGTGCATGGAGCTCCTGGTGCCTGGAGGAAACCACCATGGAGCGATGAAGGAACAAGTGATGATAGGGCAAAAGAGGGAGGAGGGGCAGAAGCAGGAATCCCCTCCACTGCAACTGATGCAGAGATCTCAGAAGCTCGCTTGGCCATGATGGACCGTGAACGGGTGAGGACAGGGCTACGATCGCAAATAAACAGACGACACCTAGAAGCTGCTATCTTCAAAAACAACTAATAGCTCGAGAAGAGACATTCGAGAACAATACCTCAAGAACGAGGTCATGAAAAGGAACTCCCAGGCTCAGACCTAGGAACTCGCATAGAACTCAAATCCTAGCAAAAGGAAAAGAACCTAAAGTGTTAGTAAAAAAGAGAGAGAGAAAAGAGAATGAAGACAAGACAACACAAGAAAACAAGTTAGCTATGCAATTGTTTGTTAGGGTGGCATGAAAGGCACACATGCACATGAATGCTACTAACATGCTCTCTCTCACCATGCATGTCCCACATGGGGCTAAACACATGGGACGCACTCATGGGTTTGGGTTTTGACTCTGGTCAGAATGTAAGGTCCCCGCTCTAAATCCTTGCCAAAGAACAGGCAGTGAACGAGTAATGCGTTGGTGGCCTCGTCACCCACAGTAGCATGGAGCTGTACCCTCTACTAGAAGCGACACGACCCTGGACAAGGAGGGACAAACTAGCAACACTTCCTATGCCAAAGCTATAGAACAGGCTACTAGGATCGTCCTTCGCAAACTATGGGTAGACCGAGAGGAGAAGATGCATGCCCTATATGATCAAACATGCGATATGCTTTGGTGTCTTTTACTTGCGTTTTATTAAACTAAAGGCGATTGTGAGCATTCGTCTCTAGTTAGTCCTTATTAATTGTTCAACTGAGATTGTGTGTTTTAACCAGAGGGATTTGTGAGCATTTGTCTCTAGTTACGCATTATTTAATTGTTCGTCTGAATTTGTGTGTTTTATTTAACCAGATAGGGAGGCAAGCAAGTCTCTACTCTCCTAACCATGGCAAACTCAAAAAAGAAGGGAAAACACACAATTATGGCATCCAAAAATCAAACAAAAGGTGTAAACATGGCATGTGCTTGTGTTGTGCCCAAGTAGGTGAATAAAAAGCATGCATCGACAAACAAAGCATGAATTAGATCATGTGCATGTGCGGTGGCATAGAAACAGTGTAAAGAAGCGGAGAAAAGGTTTGTTCAGTCAAATATATGTATAAGCAAAAGAACAAGCTAGCAAGCATAATGTAAACAGACCAAAGACAAGTAGGGAAACTAGAATGCAGGTTATAATCTGGTTATCCCCAGCGGAGTCGCCTGTTCCTGTGACCATGCCGGTGGAACCCTTGCGCGACTCTCCTACTACTTAGTGTGTGGAAAAACACGAGGAGATCCGATACGGTCACGACGAAGATGGTGAATCCAGAAGAAGAGATAAGACCTGGAAACACTAAAGGGAAGACAAAAAGGATAAGGAAAGGATTCACCACCTAGTCTTTTAATGGAAAGAAAAAGAAAACCAAAACAAACACAAGAAAATCAAGAAACAAAACAAATTGCAGAATGCATGTGTGATCCGTGCCTAATGTACAATGCACAAATGAATGTGGGCCAAAGAAAGGGTAAGGATTCTGGTTACGCATGGGGAAGGGGATAGGCACCCCCATGCACCCAAGAAAACATGGTCTTTCTAGGTTTCCTACTGTCAATGATCTACTAAATGTAGGCTTGCTTATTCTATATGCTCATGCATGAAGATGATTAAAAACATGCCAAATCAAAGCAAAGAAAAGGAATCAAGGGAAAAAGTTAATCCGAGGATCAAATGTATGCATTGTTAATGCCGCATTACTGTACGCCCTTGGGCGATGAGGAAAATCGTAAAATTCTCGGAAAGCGTCTCGCAAAAAAGTGGAAATTCGGATAAATCTGAGAAAATCAGAAAGGAGAAAATGATCCTCATTTCGGGACAATGTCGGCTTTGACAAGCCTTTTACTGTACACCCTCGGGCGATGGAAAACCAAAACAAGTGAAAACCACGGAAAACCGAGGAAAATTCAGAAAACAGGGAGAAAACCAAGTCAGAATTAGGCTAGGAAAACATACGCAAATCGGGAGGAAATGTTAGGAAAATCTGTGCTAAAAGTGTGAATGCAAATATGAAAACTCCAAGGGGTTTGTGCAAAAAGCCCAAATTTTGAGGAAAACTGAAGTTCGGAAGCCCAACTTATCGAAATTACATAGGAAAACACATTCCACGCAATTATGAAGAATTCTAGGGGCAAATGTGCATATGTGTGCAATCCTAGTGAAAATGAAGTTTTCTAGGGGTGTGAATGCAATTATACCACCTAAACATGCATTTAAATCAATTCTGCATAAAATCTTGGTAGAAATGCAAGAAAAATGACTCAAAACTGATTTAGGAAGTTTCATGGGCAAAATGGTCATTTTACCACTGAAAACAGGCAATCAGAGTAAAATCAATGAAGCATAGGGGCTAAATTGCAAATTGCCCAGTAGAAAAAGCATCCGAAAAATTTCAGTAAAGTCTGAGGGTTAAAATGCAATTTACCTAGAGAAAAACATGCTTCAGAGAAGTTTTCAAAAACTCCAGGGGTTTAAATGCAAATAAACCAAAGAAAAGAACATTCTGGAATGTTTCAATAAAGTCTAGGGGTCTAAATGCAAATTAACTAGCAAAAACATGCATCCTGGATGATTTCAGAAGAATGTAGGGCCTTACATGCAAATAAACCATCACAAATGAGCATTCAAAAACAATTTGAGATGTGTAAGGGCTAATATGCAATTTTCGTAGTAAAAAATGAACTGTCAGAAACATTCCAAGGAAATCTAGGGTCTTCTATGCAATTTTACTAAAACAAAATACATTTAAAAGACTTTGGAGGCTTTTATTATAGTTTTAAACTAGAAAACATTATTTTAAATGTTTAGGGTAAAACATGTAATATTTTTAGTTAAAACTTTATTCGAAAGATTTAAGAAAAATGACTGAAGGACCTATATGTAATAAAATGACCTAAAAGTAATGCCAGAAGGACATAAATGCAAGAACAGTAAAAACATTTTGATTTTACTTAAAAAAGTTTTTAAAGTTTTTTAAAAGAAATAAAAAAGAAACGACGACGCTGGCGGCGGAGATCGCCACCGACGACCGTTAGAGGAAGCTAGAGGGGCACAGGAAGCAAGAGGGGAAAGAAAGAGAAAGATCGACTAGAGCTGATGCACGATCGGTCGGTGGGAAAGACCTCCCCACCTCCTCCGCCGTTGCGGGACTCCGACGTCGGCACTGAGGAAGACGGTGACTCCAGAGGCTGAGGCACGACTGCACTGAGGATTCTACTTGCTGTAGGATGCTTCGGGGCTTCCTCTGGAGCGGTGCAGACACTTGTGGAGTGAGGTGGTGACTCGACCGTTGCCGCCATGGCATCCTTTGATGAGCGACACTGCTTGAGCAATCCAAGGCTCCCAGCGCAGTCCTGATGGTTCTGGAGGGTTTCTGGGGCTTCGGAGCAGCACGGGAGGCTGGAGGCTGGCGCAGCCGCTCTAGATCCCGTCATCTTCTCATGCGACGGTGAGATCAGAGCGGTATTCCAGCGAGCGTTGTACAGCCTGCTGGGAGCGACGGAGTGGCAATGTGGATGGCGGATGAGCACCGGAGAGGCTTGAGGAGGAAGAGAGATGGCTCAGGGGTCCAAAAGCCTCTCTGGAATGCCTGCGAGAGGGTGAAGCTAGAGGATCAGAATTCGGATAATTAGGAGTGATCAGAGGGGATACCTGACTGGTGAAACCTCGCTGGAGTTCTAGATGTGGCTGTCGCTCCTTTCCGCGATGGCTCTGGCTCTACTCCTCTCCTTCTCGCTCTCAATTCTCAATTCTCTCATGTGCTCAAGGAGTGTGGTCTTCTTCAAAGCCAGGCTCCTCTCCTCCGTATATAGGCAGTCGGAAACCCAATAGAGTCCTTTGACGAGGCGCGCGACACCTAACAGACTGGGTAACAAACTTCGACCGCCGTTACGACAGCGCAACAAACAGCGAACAACTGTCCCCCACGTGCTCCGGTCTGCACCTTTGCTCGTCGACAGGATGAACAACAATCTGAGCTTCTCCAATGACGCATCCTATGGTTGGAGATGCTCCAATTTGCTGGCTGGATCGACGGGGCTCGAGCCAAATTGGTCAATTCTACATAAAGGAACGATCCAGTGGTTGATTCATGAGAGATGGTGAAGGAAAATGGGTTCAATGAAGTGGTCTGATTTTGGCAAAAAAGATTGGATTAAAGATAAGATGATTTAATGTATACGGTATGGATGAATAAAATGTTGTGTTGAAGGGAAAAAAAATGAATTGTTGACCTTTGTGGGCTTTGAGCTCAATTCGGGCTTAATGGGCTTATGTGGGTCTTCATGGGCCCAAGTGGGCTTCCATGAATTAAATAGGCCTAATGAGGGTTAGAGCTCAGCCACCACATCTCCATCCTGCAAAATCAAAAAATTGGGGGTGTTTACAGGATGAAATGAACAAATCAATGCGGGTCAAAGAAAGGGTAAGATTCTTGTAAGACATGGGGAAGTGGTTAGGCACCCCCATGCACCCAAAGAAATCCGTCTTTCTAGGTTTCCTACTTGCTAAATGGTCTATTGTGTGTATACTTGCCTATTTTGAGTGCACATGCTAAAGATGATTGGAAACATGATAAATCAAGGAAATGAAATGAAATAAAGGAAAAAGAGAATCCGAGGGACAAATGTAGGCATTGAGAATGCCGCTTTACTATACGCCCATGTGTGATTTGGAAAATCGTGAAAATTGAGAAACTCTCAGAAAGCATCTCGCAAATCAGTAGAAACTCGAAGAAATCCGAGAAAATCAAATTTGGAAAAATAATCCTCATTCGGGACAATGTCGCCATTGTTATGTTTGTTAATGTACGCCCTCGGGAGATGGAAAGCCAAATATATAAAAAACACAATAGTTGGAAGAAATCTGGGAAACATTGGGAAAAACATGTTTGAAACATGTTAGAAATGCATGCACAATGTTGGGAAGAAGTCATTGGAAAAGATGCATGAAAAATAGCAACACAATGTACAAAATGCATGTGAGAGTAAAAAATGTAAATTGTAGGGGGTTTTGCGCAAAAAATCCAAATTTTCATTGAAAACTGAAATTCTGAAGCTAAATCATCAAAATTACATAGAAAAACACATTTATGTAATTTTGAAGAAATCTAGGGTTAAATGTGTAAATCTGTGTATTTTTGGTCAAATTAAAGATTCCTAAGAGTCAATATGCTATTTTGCTATCAAAACATGAATTTAATGCAATTCTATGGAAATTCATGGTAAAATATGCAAGAAAAAGAGTCCATGTTTGAAAACAGAAAGTTCTAGGGACTGACATGCAAATTTACCCTAGAATACATGCATTTAGTGAGAAATTAGTAAAATTCAGGGGCTAAAATGGAAATCAGGTCAAATTTGAGCAAATGCTTAAATTCCTATGGTTTAATTTGCAATTTAAACAGAGAAATATGCATTCAGAACTATTTCAACAAAGCTCAAGGTTTTTTATACTAAAATGCAAGATTTAAATGCATGAAAAGTAACTCTAGAGGTTTTTATTTAACTTTTAAGCCTGGAAAACATTTTTAAATACATATAGGGTTTCCTATGCAATATGTCAAGACAAACATTATTTAAAAATATATACAGGGACCTAAAAGTTAGAAAAAAGGACCTATGTATAAGAAAATAAGAACCTAACTACAAATAAAAGAGAAAATAGAAGTCATTTAAAAGAAAAAACTTATTATTATTTTTTTTTAAGGAAAAAATGAGCGACGGCCGCTAGTGACGGAGCTCCAATGTCGAAGACCGCCTGGGATAGCCTTCTGGGGCATCCCGATGCCTGATCATCCATTAGGCTCCATTGGGAACAAGAAGAAGAGGGGAAGGGATCCAATGGTTTGGATCGAAGGTTCGAGGCTAGAATCCTCCTCCCGTCCCCCTTGCCGTCGAAGCAACCCCGGTGACGACGTTGTAGAAGGAGGATGCTCTGGAGAACACGGTGCGACAGTTGGAGCCTCTTGGAGGCAACGAATGGAACATTTCCCCACTTCCAGAAGCAATAGTATCAACGCTCCTCATTCCTCGGACCTCGCTCGCTGTCGACCATATCCAACTCCAGCGAGCTCGACTGTGTACGTGATCAGCGCATGAAATGTGATTCTGATTGCTCCAAAGTGTTGGAGGCATGTCGTGGAACGTTCTCGGATGCTTGGAGTGATCTCGATTCCAGCGAGCTTTCACTAGGGGCTGGCTAAGTGCATGAAATGATGCACGGAGAAACGAAGAAGCAAGAGGAGGTCTGTGGGAGGAAGATCAAGCATCGTGGGGTTTGAATCGAGCTCTGGACTTGTGCCTTCACCTACGTCACTGAAAAATAGCCCCGACAACGTCTAGAAACCCGATTCCGACCAGAGAAAGCCTTTGGCTCTACTAGAATCACTTACGGAAGGAAGAGGGAGGCCAGAGAAGCTAAAATGTTGAAAAATTGAGGCTTGTAGAGGTTGTACCTGGACTAGCAATAACCTTGGCCGTCCAAGCTTGCCAGAGGCCACTGGACCTCGCCGGAGATTGTTGGAAACTCTGATTTCTCTCCTCCATGAGCTTCCTCCTTGCTCTTGGATCACTCTAGTTGCTTTGGTTTGGAGGAAAAAACTTTGGAGGACTCTCCTCTCAAAATTTCCAACTTTCCTTTCTCACTTGCAAATGGGGGTTATATATAGGCTTGCCATGGTGATTATATGCTGTTGTGATTAGTTTGAAGCTGTTAGATTAAGTGGGAAGTTGTTAGTGTTTGTTGGATTATGTGGGATGTTGTTAGAGTTTGTTTAACTAGTTAGAGTTTGTTTAACTAGTTAGAGGTTGTTATAGGTGGTTAGAGGTTGTTATGTTGGAGTGGGAATTAGTTAGAGAGTTTAGTTTGTTACATGAGTTTGTTAGGGTAGTTATGAGGGAGTGGGAGTTAGTTAGGTTGTTAGTGTTCGACTTTTGGTTTGGGGTTTGACTTATGGTTTTGGGTTTCACTTAGGGTTTGACCTAGGGTTTAAGGTTTGGTTTAGGGTTTAACCTAGGGTTTAGGGTTTGGATTATGGTTTTGAATTCGGTTTAGGGTTTAACCTAGGATTTAGGGTTTGGATTAGGGTTTTGAGTTTGGTTTAAGGTTTAACCTAGGGTTTAGAACCTACAAGTTTTGTCTACCATTCCGACCTCCACCCCGTTTTGTGATTCTGGTAGTTGCCTCCCTATTCCTAGGGCTGAATCGCCTCTCTGGAGCTCGATCTAGCTCTGAGCTGGCGAGCATGAGTTCTCCCACTTCTGGCACTCGGAAGTCTGTTCAAGAGGCTAGCCCGAGGCTCACGAGTGAGGTTGGGCATGTTTGTCAACCTCTTGGGTCGGGCCAACAACAGGGTGATCCCCTTTAGTCGCCATTGCTATTCCGTACTACTAGAACTGCTTTGGAAACAAGTCGTGACATCTCGTTTGCTGCTGCTACGCGAGAGACGCATCAAGCACCTATTTTCCCTATTATTCTAGTTAGGAAACCGGTGAGTATTGATGGTGAGGAGGTTATCCAAATTTCAATGGAGGAGGTCAACTAGATGGCTTTACCGTTCTCTTGGACCTTAATTGTTAAATTTACCACGGGACGGCCTGCATTAATGGATGTCCTTTCTTCCATGAAAAGAGTTATAATTTTCCAAGACGAAATCTTCCCGGTGGCTTTGGATCAGAGACATATTCTGATCCGATTCTTGAACCGGGAGGACTTCGTTAAAGCTTACATCAAAGAGGCCTGGTTTATTAAAGGGAAGAGGATGCGAGTCTTCAGATGGTCCCCAAACAATGCGATCGGCTCTGAATCCTGCACTCCTATGTGGATAGGATTTCTCTACACTTAGAGCTCATCTACAAGACCCAGGGGCTATCCAATCCTTAGCAGGATCAATTGGGAAATTCCTGTGTACGCATAGAGATGTTTCCAATTTCACTAGACATGGCTATGCCTATGTTTGTAGAGATCGATCTGGTTAAACCAGTGAAGAAATTTATCACCATTGATAATGGAGGCCAAATCATTAAACAAAAGGTGGACTGTGGTAGATCGTTTCCCCCCTTTTGTCATTTCTGCTCTATGATTAGGGATTCGGCTACCGAATGCAGAAGACAAAAATAGGATGATTTTAAAGTGCGTGTAGCTCCTGAGGAGTATCCTAAGGAGTCGATTTATGTGGATGAGAATAAAGCCAGTAGGGCAGGTTTTTGAAAAAGTGATAGGCGTAGAGCTAAAAGAAAGTTCAAGTTGGAAGGAGTTAATATTGCCAAAGGATCCAAAAATGGTTTGCCAGGGGTAAAAGTCAATGATGTGAAGGGAGATGAGCAGCTGGAGAGCAATCTATGGGAGGCGAAGAAGCTGTCTTTGGTCAGCAGTAAATGTAAGGAAGTGGTTGGGCACAGTAGGGAGGATGTCGAAGATGGAGGCTGGTCCTTGGTTGCTGGGAGGCAGGGGCGTAATGTGGGGTCTTCATTCATAGGGGCTAGTGGGAAGATTGGTTTGTCTTCCCAAAATGATAGGCCACTGCCCTCTAAGTTAGGTTTGGGCTCCTCTAGAGATGAACATATGAAAGTCACCAAAGCTTTTGGCGTGCCTCATCTGGAAGGTGTGTCTCATACTGATAAGAATTCCCAAGACACAGTGAAGGTGAAACCTGTTTGCAAGTCTCTGAAGTCAGTGGCTGTTGTGGGCTCTAAGTGGAAGAACACAAGGGAAGCCATACCTAAGAGTCCGAAAAATGAGTTGCAAGTCTCTGAAGTCAATGCTGAAAATGAAAGAAGATTGGAAGGATCCAATCCCTCCCTCGGAGAATCTACATTACTTGTTGAGGACGACCTGACTTGGGAGTTATAGATTAAAAGGCTGGAGAATTTTCTCCATAAGCAAGCCAAGTTTATGGAAAAGTATGAGCAACCAGCTGTTGAGGCGGATGTTAGGCAGAGTCTAAGCCCCGCAGGGAAGGAGGTTTCTGATCCTGATGATATCAACATATTGGGAATAAAGGAAGAAATTGCTGAAGAAGTGAGGCACTGCCTTGGGGCTGATTATAGTATAAGGGAGTTAAAAAGCTATTTCTCGTTAGTAGTACCTGAGCTTGATGCGCTTCTTGAAGGGGAGATAATGGGGAATTCAATGTTACAGGGTTTGGTTAATGATGCAGACGGGGAAAGCTGTTAACAGCCACCAATCTTGTCCTAGGAGTTTAGTCATCAAGGTAGAAGGTCTCACTCAAGCTAAAGGACTACTTCCAAACCATAGTACCTTAGATGAGCTTCACTTTTTTGGTGCTAGAAGGAGTATTATGGATGAAATCAAGAGGCTATGAGATGCACATTACTCAATGGTTGAGATTAAGGCTGCTTGTCTGGCCCTTATTGCTGTTGCTACTCAATTAGTGATGGATTTTAGAGAATTACTGGTGAAAAATCATGATCCTAGTAGTGATGAAGGCCCCAATCTGTCTAGAGGCTTTTGGTACAGGCTCTACTCTGACCCAACCCTTATTGAGACTAATAAGCAGGCATTAATGCTTTACTCTACTGAATTAGAGTTAGCCAATGAGGAAGTCTCCAAATCCAACGACCTATCCTTGGTTCCTGGGATGGATTTACACTCGGAAGAAACCCCGGATGATGAAGGGTATGTGTCAGATTCTAGGTCTAGGATTCCAGAGACGCTATCTTAGGATGGCGTAATGTTACTGGATACTGAGATAAAACGACCTAAAGTAGCCAAGTTGAACAATGTGAGATATAACCTCAGGAGCAAGACTAGAACTTTCTCAAAGTTCTTCAGCCAAACACACCTCTCCGATAGTTAGAGTCATGATTAATACAATCATATGGAATTGTAGGGGGATTGGAAATTCCCCCACAGTAATGCATCTGAAAGGGCTCATAAAGAAATACAAAGTTGAGCTTATTGGCATTCTTGAACCTATGGTAGGGGAGGAGAAGATAGATGGCATCTGCAAGCAACTTTCCATGGACGCTTATTAGGCCAACTCAGAATCTGGCTGCTCTGGAAGAATTCACTCAGAATACTGGGGAGTCTGGGCAAGCTTCCACCTTCATAGTGAAGGACTCTATTGGAAAAGCTGTACATTTCACCTGCGTGTATGCTTCCTGTGATAGGGTCAAAAGGAGAGACTTATGGGTAGACTTGCTGAACTGGGGAGCTGCAACTACTCATCCTTGGTTTCATGGGGGGGATTGGAACTGTGCAATCAAGTCTTTAGAATATGTTGGCAGAGGGGATTTCGGTATTTCTAGTTTAGATGATTTTGGGGACCCCATTCAATTCACTGGACTGGGAGAACCCCTCCACTTAGGTAATCTCTTGTCATGGTGTAATAATCGGTAAGGAATTAATATGATATACAAAAGACTGGATAGGGTGCTTGGGAATGCGGAGTGGCTGGACATGGGTTGCCACTCAGTCTGTTATCTGGATATAGTCCACTCGGACCATGCCCCCATGCTGATATCTATGCTAGCTCCTTGGTCTGGAGGGCCCTGTCCCTTCAAGTTTCAAACGGTGTGGATTGAACACACTAATTTCCTAGACTTGGTGAGAGAGAAGTGGAATTATTCTGCCAATCATTGTCCAATGCTGAACCTGAGCCTGAAACTTAAGGGTCTCAAGCAGAACCTTAAGTGGTGGAACAAGAATATCTTCAGGAGTGTTACCCAAAAGCATGACAAACTTCTTGTCCAGATGTATTGCTTGGATGTGCAGCTTCAGGAAGTCTTGGACAAGTGCATTTGGGAGCAATACTTAAACACTAGACATAACTATCTTGAGAATGAAAGGTAGCGTGAGATTTTTCTAAAACAGAAGGCTAGAGTGCAATGGTAGAAGGCAAGCGACAAAAACAGCAAATACTTTCATTCTACTCTTAACGATAAACGTAGAAGCAATACCTTTTTGCATTTATTGAATGAATGCAATGGTGACAGGCCTAAGTTGTGGAATACGGGAAGGAACTTCTTCATGAACCTTCTACAGGAGGAGGGATGTTTGCCTAACCCAAACCTTTTAAATGTCATTCCTCAATCCGTCTCTTCAATGGTGACAATGCGTTTTTCAGCTCCATTTCTTCATGTGAGGAGATAAGACATTGCATTTTCTCGATGGAACCTGATAACTCCCCGGGCCCAGATGGGTTTACTGGCATCTCTTTTACTTCTTGTTGGGATATTGTGGGCCATGATGCAGTAGAGGCCACCCAATCTTTTTTCTAAGGGAATCCTCTGCCCAAAAGTTGGAAAGCTACCTTCTTATCATTAATTCCAAAGAAGGATCAGGTCTATGAGTTCTCTAATTTCAGACCAATCAGCCTTTGCAATGTCTGGTATAAAATTGTTTCCAAGATATTGGCAGATAGGTTGAGCTCAGTACTACCCAAACTTATTTCTCAAGAATAAGGTGCTTTTGTTAGCGGTAGACTCATTCATGAGAATATTGCTCTAGCATAAGAACTCGTACAACATATTGATAAGGGTAAGAGAGGAGGCAATGTTATACTCAGCATTGATATGGAGAAAGCCTTTGATAGGCTGAATTGGGACTTTTTTGTTTGGGGTGCTCTGTAGATTTGGTTTTGATGAATCAAGCCTTCATCTTATTAAGCAGTGTGTGGTGACCAACTCCTTTTCGATTGTGGTGGATGGATCTTCTACTGCTTCACAGGGTCAAGAGGGTTGAGACAAGGAGACTCCATTTCTCCTACCCTTTTCATATTAGCTGAGGAGGTTTTATGTAGGGGTATTTCTAAACTGCTAGGGAAGGGGTATCTGCTGCCTTTTCTTGTGAATAAGGATTGCCCTGTTAGTTCCCATTCCCTGTTTGCAGATGATACGCTGGTTTTTCTGAATGGGAGAAAGAAATATGTGAAGGCCTTTATGGAGCTCTTGCTGGACTACCAACTATCCTCAGGTCAGAAGATCAACCCTGACAAGAGTTGTTTCCTGGTGTCCCACAAATTGGCTAACAGTAGAGTTAGAATGATACAATTTGTGATTGGCTTCTCAAAGGGGACCCTTTCTTTTACTTATCTTGGATGTCTGATTTTTAGAGGAGCTACAAAACAAATCTACTTCGAGGGAATGGTGAACAAGATTACAAAGAAAGTGCAGGGGTGGAATGCCAAACTCTTATCCCCAGGTTGCAGAATCATTCTTATAAAACATGTTTTGTCTAGTATCCCAATTCATATGCTCTCCATCTATGACATACTGGGGGTTGTCCTTGATCGTATCAACAGACTATTTGCCAACTTTCTCTGGGGAGAGCAGGAGGGTGCACATAAGCGGCATTGGATATCTTGGATAGCTATGTGCTCACAGCTGGAAGAAGGTGGTCTGGGAATTAGGAAACCAAGTGATGTTATGCTCGCACTACGCATGAAGTTCGCTTGGAGGGTGAAGACGTCCAAGTACTTGTGGGCTGAGTTTTTGAGGGGTAGGTTTGGTGTGATGGCTGAGGACTCTTCGATGGTTATGGGACCAGCTCGGTGGAAAAATATGCAACTGGCTTGGATTTCCATGAGAGAACATATTTAGTGGTCAACTGGGCGAGGTATGGTCAATTTCAGGTTTGACAATTTGTCTACTTTGGGGCCTCTTACTGAGATCATTGACACCTTCATTTAGGATCCAAACTTGACTGTGAAGGATGCCATCCAGAGCTTCTTTAACATATTTGATATGCAACTTCTTCAACATATCCATTACAGCATTCTAGACAAATAGATCAGCATCAATGAGGAAGAGGATACCATACTATGGGACCTCAACGCATATGGCTCTTTCTCAGTTAAGTCAACATGCGAACTGTGTAGGGTAAAAAAAGAAATTGTATGGTGGGGATCAGGTATCTGGGATAACCTTATTCCCACTAAAATTTCTTTCTTCCTGTGGAAACTATGCTGGGGGAGATCAGACACTGACGACAAACTAATTCAGATGGGCTTTGCTTTCCCATCGAAATGTATGTGTTGTCACTCCAACCACCAAACAGGAAGTGGCTGTCATCTACTGTTGGATGGTGAATGGGCATCCATTTGCTGGAAATGGATTGTCAATTGTTTTCAACTGGATACAACTTCTGGCCACTCATTCTCCTAATGGTTACATAAGGTGCTTAATAGAAGAAGCAAGGAATCTTTTCTTCAAAAATTAAGGAGATTTATGGCTACTGCAGTGCTATGGGAACTTTGGAAAGCCAGGTGTTCATGCAGATATGGGGGTAAGACTATTTCTGTCTACCAGATTCTCCTGAATATCATAGTTTGGATCAAGGATTTTACCATTTTGTTGAAGGACCTAAGATGTCTTAATGATAAAGAAGCACAGATTTTGCATTCTTTACAGATCTTTGGGATTCCAACCATCCAGCTAACTCACACCATTGTACACTAATCCAAGCCTCCCAGTGATACTTACAAATTGAACGTGGATGGGGCTGCTAGAGGCAACCCTGTCCCGGGTAGGGGTGGTGGTGTTATCAGGGATCGAAGTGGAAGGTTCATTGTTGCCTTCAACAACTTCTATGGCTGATGCACCAACCTGGAGGCTAAGTTCAAGGCTCTAAAGGATGGTTTAGCTTTGGTTTCACAGTTGGGAATTAAGCTGCCAAACCTGGTGATAGAATTTGATTCTAAGATCCTGGTGGACATGCTTTTGGTGGGCAGGAGCCTCAAATGGCGGATTCGTAGTGACTGGAAGGATGTGTCTATGTAGGTGAAGCAAGCCCACTGTATATTGCACACGTTCAGGGAGGCCAATGCACTAGCGGATGCCCTTGCTAATCTTAGCGTTGACTCACAAATATTTAAGAGAATCTTCAGCTTCAATGACTTTTCGAAGACTGTCAAAGGGCTGCTGGTTTAGGAAATGGGTGGGCTGCCCTAACTACGCTTCAAACGAAAGTAGCATGCTTCATGGTTGCCGGTTTCCAAGTGCTCGTTTTCGATGTCCTCAGTGTAACATTGTATGTCGGGGTGTCTTTCATTGACATTGTGTCATGCTTAACAAGTGTAGTATTTTGGCTTTGGGGCTTTGGTGGATGTCCTCCCCATTTTTCTAGTTTTTCGATCTATTGGTAATATTATAGGACTTTATTTAAAAAAAAAACCTAGGGTTTAGGAGTTTTAGGGTTTTTAAGATTTTTATGTTTTATTTAGGGTTTTATGGTTTTGTTTGGTTTTTTAGGGTTTTTCTAGGGTTGGTAGAATTTTTTAGGGTTTTTATTGTTTATTTAGGGTTTTATGGTTTTGTTTGTTTTTTTTTTAGAGTTTTTCAAAATTTTAGGGTTTTATGAGGGTCATGTTTGGGTTTTGTCCAATTGTAAGCATATAGTGGTGTTTAGACTCCTGTATCTAGCTGGCTTCTGAAATTGATGTTTTTCCTCTGTAGTACTGGTTGATGGAGCATGTGGAGAGGGGTGGCTATTCCTTTCGCCTTCGGTCTAACCTCCTGCCACTTCCTAGATAGTTGTGTGAGCTTGACCACCGGGCTTCCTTAAATGTCTACAGTTACGAGGCATACTACTACCTCCTCGACCTCTTGAGCATAGTTGATGTAAGTTCTATTATAAATCTATCTACTTGGCTTTACAAGATGTTCTCGCTAATCCACTGACCTACTGTTCTGTCTGCATTTCAGGTTGAGCTACGGCCCTTTGAGTGATACGAGCATGTGGACTGGGCCCCATTAAACACTTGCAGAGCACTCCACCACAAGTAGGTGAAGTTCTACTACATGAAGGGGTTGACGTACTACATCTTGGGATGCATTCAGCATTAGTACATGGACGGGTTCTGCATTCCTCTGCCCCCTTTGGGTGTCATGGAGTCCCAGGCTACAACTCGAGCAAGGGCTCGATTGGTCTCTGTAGCTGCCTTTGTCGAGTGGAGCCACTATGCCTTCTACTTGGTTGACTACGTGGATTACTTGACTTGGTTCAAGCAAGCTTGAAAGAACCACCTCTTTGACGAGGAGCTAAGGGAGAGCCAAAGGGAGATGTGGTTCTCCTAAGACTAGGCCTTGGTTGATGCTTGCCTTTGCTACTCAAACTTTTCTGCATTACTTACCTTTGTTAAATAATGCTTTGACATGTTTTCTGTTATCAACAAAGATTCTTGGACTAGTTTCAGGTGGGAGCGGACCCGATGAGCAAAGGCAAGCTCTAGTTTTGGTTGTTTGGTAAACCACTGATTCCTGGGTTACTCCATATATGCCAATTGATGAAATCTATCCATTGCTTGTTTTCTTTCTAGGCATGGTGAGGCATTCCTAGCAGTAGACCATTTAAAGCAGTCTTTTTGGAAGAAAATTTGAATTTAAAACTATTCTCATACACATGTCTATCCTGACTTGTCTGTTTTCTCCTTTCAAGGTGTGGGCCCTAGGGCTAAGGTAGTGTAGACACTTCGGATTTTACAAGACGGTATGAACGAGTCCCAATGAGAGAAAGTGAGATATTGGAGCTGCCTCGCTAGAGTTCATGATTGCCATTGGTTTCTAGTTGTTCCCTAGTGAGTTGTCAATGGGCTTAAAGGCTACATACTTGACTTTTATTGGACAAAGCAGAAGTTCCAACTAGTTATATGTGGCGAAAGTAAGTGGCAAATATAGCTAGCGAAAGTAAGTAGCGGATATAGTAGGCGAAGTGCCCTATTTCAGCACCGAAGGGTGGAAAAGTCTATATTGCTGCTTAATTTCTTGATTTTATACTAATGATAGTTGGGATTGAGCCTGGTGTCGTACCTTTCATCTCCAGGGACCATAGTGCCCTTAATCTGGTAGTGAATTTACCATTTCATGCCCTCAGAAGACATCAACACTATCCGTCGGAGACCGTTAAGAATCCAAGGCCTCAATTCACCTCTAGTGCCTATTTAAAACCCTTGGCGCTACTTTGGAGAGAAGAATCACCACCACTGCAATCAGCTACCAAGAATCCCAACTCCAGATTTCCTTCGGTGATCCAGCTCCAACATCACTGCCTCCGATGGCAAGCTTAGTCACTATCGATGACCCTTGAGCTTCGAGAGGCCCCTCGACGATGGTCAACGCATCACAGGTAAGCCTCCTTCTTTTCTTTATCGTCATTTTGCCATAGTTTGAGCACACGGGTGGCCAGGAGTTAGATCCCAATGCTCTCTCCCTTCTCCTTCCACTACGATCTAGTGTTGCAGTTCGGGGAGGAGAATTAGTAATTTCTCAGTAATCGACATGCATGTCTCTTCCCCCGCCTTGCCTCCTTTACCTTCCTGAGCTCTAGCAGTGCTCGACGCCCTCAAACGAGGATAATCGATGCAAGTGCTGATGTAGGAGATGGACAAAGGAATCTATCTGGTCTTCTAGGGGGAGGCCAGTGACCTTGCCTTGCTCCTTCACCTTGGCTCCTACAACACTAGATTCTCTGCCTCCACTCCTCCTTGATCCTCAGCAAGGATTGACAGCATAGCATTGTGAATGCTGGAGACCTCACCGACGAGCTCAGAGAGGAGGACAATGGGAGCCTTCGTCTAGTAGCAGGATCATCAAGGAAGCCTCATCATCGCTCAAGCATGCTTCCTAGGTGCCAAAACCGCTCATCTTGGCCACGCCAATGTCTACCTAAGCTGGCCAGAGTTTCCTTCGATGAGGCCAGCGAGGTGAGAGGCTCGTGGTACCACTCATTAGTCTCGTCGACCAGGAGCCTTCCACATGCCTTCCTCCAGCACCTCCAAACGACATTCAAGCAATGCATGTCGGAAGAGTCGTGATTTGCTCGGAGCTCAACCACTGAACAGATGGCAGGTCACGTGGTTCCCGACAGCAGTGGAAGCTGGTGATTAGTTCAGGCAAGAATGGCTGCCGGTTACAGGCGATGGTTCTAGCTAATGGAATTAGCTGGCAAAAATCGTCGGCTTGGTGCCCAGAGATCTAGGTAGTTATAACTGTTTCATGGTTTCTTGATTTGTCTAATCTTTGGTTTCTTGGTTTTCCTCGAGATTCCCTGGAAATCCCCACTCAATCTTGGGGCAAATGATCTTTTGGCATGATTTGCCAAAAATGCTTTTTCTTTGCAATTTTATCATTTCTCCCTTGTATTTTTCATTTTCATGATTTTTTCATGATATTATTATTTGATTTAGATTTTCATCGCCCAAGAGTGTACATTAACAGGCTTGATAATGCCAACATAGACTCGAATGAGGATTATTTTTCTCTTATTTGACTTTCTCGGATTCTCCTAGTTTCTACTATTTTGCAAGACACTTTCTGAATATTTCTGATTTTTACATGATTTTCCTCATCACCCAAGAGCGTACAGTAAAGCAGCATTTTCAATGCCTACATTGTCTCTCAGATTATTTTCCTTATTGTTTCTCTTTTATTCAGTGTTTACTACAAGATTTGTCATGTTTTCACATTAATCTTAGGCATGTGCATTAGAAGTATACAAGCAAACACACACTATATCATGAGCAAGTAGTTAACCTTGGAAGATCAAATTCTTTTGGCATATGGGGGTGCCAAACACCTTCCCCATGCGTAACAAGAATCCTTACTTTTTCTCTGGTTCGTAGAGATTTACGCACTACATCCATTAGGCACAGAGCACACATGTGTCTTTTCATTGATTTCTTTGGGTTTTTCTTTACATTTTGGTTTCCCTCGTCTTTCGATTAAAAGACTTGGTGGCGACTCTTTTTCCTTATCCTTTTCTTATCCTTCTTTGGTGTTTCTGAGTTGAGTCACCTTCTTCGAATTTGCCATCTTCGCTGTGATCATATTGGGATTCCTCGTGTGTTTCCAAGTACCGAGTAGTCGTACAGGATTCCTCTGGCATTGTCACAGGAACTTGTGACTCTGCTAGGGAAACTAGATTGTGGCTTTCGTATTGGCTTTCTAGCTTGCTTGGTGTTGTTTTATACACTTTTATGTTATTTGTTTGTACATATTTGACTGTACATGCCTTTTGTGTCTTTCTACACAATTGCTATGCCACAACACATGCACATGGTCTGATTCATGCCTTTTGTTATGATGCTTGCTTTTTTTTTCACCGACCTTATAACACAACACTAGCACATGCCATGCTCATGCCTTTTGCTTGTTGGTTGAGTGTTTGGATGCCATGATTGTATGTTTTTTCCCTTTTTGTATTTTCCATGATTAGGATAGTAGAGACATGTTTGCCTCCCTTCTTGGCTAAATAAAATACAAAAATTCAGATAATCAAATAATAATGCATAACTAGAGACAAATGCACACAATCCAATTTGGTTTAATAAAATGCAAGTAAAAGTCACCAAGCATATATGCATGAATGATTTTTTTAGAATGCATGCATCTTCTCCTCTCTTGTGTCCAACCAGAGTCAATGACGGTCAGTTCCGACTCCCCATTCTATGGCTTTGGTGTAGGACATGTTGCCATTCTGTCCCCCCTTGTCTGGGGTAGTGTTAGTGTTAGTAGAGGGTACAAATCTTTACTACTGTAGGAGTCGAGTCCACCAACGCACCACTCGTTCACTACCTGTGCTTTGGCCAGAATTTAGAATGGGAACCTTACTTTTCTGACCAGAGTCAAAACCTAAACCCATGAGTGCATCTCGTGTGGTCAACCTCAGATGGGACATGCATGATGCGAGAGTGCTTATTAGGAGCATTCATGTGCATGATGCGAGAGTGCATATTTATTCTTTTGTTTGGCCTTTGTCATTTCTTCTTCGCTCACAAACTAGTTTTTCCTCTCTTGATCACAGTGTTTTGTGCTTGAGTTCCTAGGCCAGAGCCCAAGAGATCCTTTCGATGACCTCAGTCTTGAGGTATTGTTCTCGACCATCTTTCCTCGAGCTATCCGTCACTTCCGACGATAGCTCCTCGTAGGTGTCGTCACCTGGTTTGCAATCACAGCCCTATGCTTACTCGCTTGTGATCCATTATGGCTCATTAGGTTTCTGAGACCTTTGTACCAGCTACTTCGGAGGGGATCTCTGTTTCCACCCCCCATCCTTTCTCATTTTGACATCTGTTACTTCATCTGTTCTCCATGATAGCCACTTTCAGGCGCATGAGTTCCTTGCCCTACAGTTTCGGGACAATAGCAGACGCTGATTGGTTTGAAGCCCGCGACCGAGGTAGTTATTGTGACCACCACAAGGACACATATCTGATAATGCCTAGGCCTTTGGCTCAGCCCCCCTTGACACACAGTTGGCTACGGTTGCCTCCTCTATAGGAATCCAACCAGTCAGATCTTTGAACTTCCATCCCCCTTTGACATCCATTCTGCTTGCTCTCTCGGCCATCGTTATTGCTACTGATGTAGTCTCAGCAGCTGCTGACTATTGCATAGAAGTTGTAGAACATGGTTGTTTCTTTGGATCCTACTTTGACTACCTCTATCTGTCCCATTGCTGAAGTTCCACATCAACCAGCTCAGGCATTCCATGCTACACCTATCACACCACTACCAAAGTTGTCGCCATAGCTCGTCGTTGCTATGGCGACGGGCGCCATTTCTTTGTCGTTAGCATCGTCACCACTATATGCACAACATGTTCCTCCATCAGCTAGTGGCCAACGACAAGAGCACAGCGACCAGTAAACTTGGCTATACTAATGTAGTAGTTGTTGCTCCCATACACAACATCACGTCCAGCACAACATATCACCATTCCTATACCTCTGCATTCGATTCAGGCTTCAACATACATGCCACCACCTACCACACACATGCAAGGGTACGCTGGTCATCAAGCCACAACACTAGGTGGCGAGATGATAGATCTGGAGGAGCACATGGGTGCTGTAAACACAGCGTAGGTGGGACACGCCTAAGCTACAAAGTCAACATCAGTAGCAAACCCAGATGCTCTACTCACTAGGTTGAGTGATTTGGAAAGAGCACTACGGTTAGTGTATGGTTGGGATCGCCAATCTTATACCTTGTAGGACCTCTGTTACTTTCCAAAGGCTGTATACCCGTCAAATTTTCATATCCCGGAATTTGGGAAAAACAATGTGTAGACACCCCACATATTTGCAATGGGACTCAAAACCTATACCCTAGTCCAAAACCCTAAAACTAACTCAAAACCCTTAAACTAGCCTAAATCAAATTCAAAATCCAAAACCTAATCCAAAACCCTTGAATTAATTCAAAACCCTAATAATGTAATTCAACGCTCAACCTAAAACGCTAAACCTAATTCAAAATCCTAAATCTAATTCAAAATCCTTACTTAAAATCAAAACCATAGCCTAAACCCTAATCCAAAACCCTAACAACCTAGAACAACTTCCCACTCCACTATAACAACCCTAACCACTTCCCACTCTACCATAACAACCTTAACTACTTTCCACTCCATTATAACAACCTTAACTACTTCCTACTCCACCTTAACAACCCTAACTACTTCCCTTTCCATCATAACAACCCTAACCACTTCCCACTCTACCATAACAACCTTAACTACTTTCCACTCCACTATAACAACCTTAACTACTTCCTACTCCACCATAATAATCCTAACTACTTCCCATTCCATCATACAACCTTAACTACTTCCCACTCTACCATAACAACCTCTAAATAACCATAACAAACTACCTACCATTGCAAGCCTATAAATACCCCCCATTTTCAAGGAAAAAAGGGGGGTGAAAAGGAGAGAAAAAACATGGAAAAATTGAGATTCATGCCCCCACTAGAGGAGTCTCAGATTAGAGAGGAAGCTCAAAGAGGAGAAGAAATCAAGGTTCATGCCATCTCCTGTGAGCTTTGACGACCTCCATCAATGCCAGCTCAGCTAAGCTCTGATCTGAGCTCAATTTCTCTTCATTTTAGCTCCATAGGTTCTCCTCTACATTCCCCAATCACTTCCAGTAGCACCAGGTGGCTGTTGAGGCCGGAATTAGTGTTTTTTGGGTCACCGGATGCGATTTTCCTATGAAGGTGGTGGGGGCACGAATCCAGTAGGTGATTCACTCCTACTGTGCTCCGTCATCTTGAGCCTGGTCTCCTTTTGCTTCTTCACTCTTCTAGATGCCGTGACGCTTTCTCTGGAAGCCTCCAGGAAGAGCTCACCGGATGTGCAATCGCCGTCACCGAAGAAGAAAGGCTACAGTGAAGCATGCCTGGATGCCTCACACCTCGCAGCGTCTCTCCGACCCTAGTGTGATCCATCATCTTGAGCCTGGTCTCCTTTTGCTTCTTCACTCCTCTAGACGTCGTGATGCTTTCTCTGGAAGCCTCCATGAAGAGCTTGCCGTTTGTGCAGTCACCGTCACCAGAGAGGAAAGGCTACAGTGAAGCACGCCTGGATGCCTCATACCTCGCAGCGTCTCTCTGACCCCCAAAACATGCTCCCTTGTTCTCCCCCAACACATGAAAAGCATCAGCGCCTCGATTCGAGCCACGATCCACCCTTACAATCACCGTCGTTGGAGCTGAACTGGAGCTTGATCTGGAGGAAGAGGAACGACACGTTTCTTGCATTTGGATGGAAGAAAATCTTCCTCTTCGTGCACTCAGCCCTCCAAGAACCTAGAGACGTCGTGCCGCTGCCACTAGAGACTTCTTCTTCTCCAACGCTATCGTCGGAGTCGTGTTGACGATATGGGAGGTGGGAAGCCACTTCCTACAATCCAACGCCTCATCGGAGCCGCTAGATGTGTTCCTCTTCTCCACTTCTTGATCCTAGTGAGCTTGGATACCAGATCAGGCATTAGGATGGCCTGGAAGGACATCCCAAATGGCTGTTGACTGCAGGATTCCATTGTCGACAGCCGTCGCTCTTTTAAAATAATAATAATAATAAAATTTCTTTTTAAAAAGCTTTGTGCCTTTTCTTTTATTGTAGTTAGGTCCTTATTTCTTACATTTAAGCCCCTACATGAGATTTTAAATCATTTTAATAGTCATTTGTTTTGAAGAATTGCAGTGTGACCCCTTAATATTTTTATTAATGTTGTCTAGGCTTTAATACTTGACATAAAACCCTCTGATTTTGTTTTCGTTCACTTTGTGTTCAAATATTGCACAAAAAACCCTAGCTTTCATTAAAATTGTTCTAAATGCATGATTTTTCTGGCACAATTGCAAATTAAACCATGGAGATTTAAATTTGTACTCAAATGTATTCAAAATTGCATTTCAAACCCTAAACTTCATAGATTTGACACTAAATGCATGGTTTTTAGGATAAATCTGCATAATTGTCCCTGAAGTTTCATGTTTTCAAACATAAGTCTATTATCTTGCACATTTAACCTTGAATTTCTTCAGATTGCATTAAACACATGTTTTACTGACAAAATTGTAGATTGGACCCTAGGAATCCTGATTTGACCAAAAATGCACAATTTTGCACATTTAACCCCCAATTTCTTCCAAATTGCATAAAGAGTGTTTTCTTAAGGTTTTTTTTGATGATTTAGCCCTAGAATCTGAGCCTTCATTCAGGATATGTGATTTTTGCACAAAAGCCCCTGAAATTTACATATTTCACACATGCTTTCATTTTGTACATTTTACTACCTTTTTTCCTACATGTATTCTCATGCCTCCTTCATTGTATCATGCACGCATTTCCAATTCATTCCAAACTTGATTCTCACATTGTTTCTCGGATTTCTTCAGGCTTTCATGATTTTAAATTGATTTGAATTTCCATCGCTCGAGGGCATACATTAACAGGCTTGACAATGCCGAAATTTACCCGAAAGAGGATTATTTTCTCTAATTTGATTTTCTCGGATTTCTTAAGTTTCCACTGTTTTGCGTGGGGCTTTTTGAGTACTACCGATTTTCACGATTTCCCTCATCGCCCAAGGCCATACAGTAAAGTGGCATTTTCAATGCCTACATTGTCCAGAATTATCATTTTTCCATTCTTGTATATTTAATTTCTTTGATTTGGCATTTTTCACAGTCATCATAGGCATGTGCATTCAGAGTAGACAAACAAACACACAACAGACCATTAGCAAGCAAGAAACCTAGAAAGACTGAGTTCTTCAGGCGCATGGTGGTGCCTAACCCCTTCACCATGCATAATAAGAATCCTTACCCTTTCTTTGGCCTGGATTGTTTTGTGCACTACATCTATTAGGCATGGAGCATACACATGTTTTCTTCGCCTTGTTTTTCTTTAGGTTTTCCTTTGTGTTTGGTTTTCCCCGTCTTTCCATTAAAATATTAGGTGGCGACTCCTTTTCCTTATCCATTTCTTATCTTTCCTTTGTGTTTTTGAGTCTAGTATACTTTTCCGAATTCACCATCTTTGTAGTGACCATATCGAGACTCCTCGTGTGCTTCCTTGCTCCATGGAGAGCCGTGCAGGGTTCACAAGAACTGGCGACTACGTTGGGGATAACCAGATTCTAGCTTTCGTTTTGGTTTGCTTGCTTGTCTTTGGTCTATACACTTTGTGTTTATTTGCTTGTTCTGTTTGTTTGTACATATTTGACTGTACATGCCTTTTTACACTATTGCTATGCCACAACACATGCACATGACCTGATTTATGCTGTTTGTTATGATGCTTGCTTTTCTTCACTTACTTGTGAGCACCACACTAGCACATGCCATGCTTATGCCTTTTGCTAGTTGATTGAGTGTTTAGATGCCATAATTGTGTGTTTTCTTCCCCAATTTTTTGTATTTGCCATGATTAGGAGAGTAGAGACATGTTTGCCTCCCTATCTGGTTAAAATAAAACACACAAACTCAGACAAACAAATAATAAGGCATAACTGGAGACAAATGCTCACAAATCCCAATGGTTTAATAAAACGCAAGTAAAAGACACAAATGCATATTGCATCATTGATCATATAGGACATGCATCTTCTCCTCTGAGTCAAACCACAACTTGCAAAGGACAATTCTAGTAGCCCGTTCTATAGCTTTGGCGTAGGGTGTGTTGCTAGTTTGTCCCCGTTGTACAGTGTAGTGTTTGTGCTAGTAGAGGGTACAACTCCATGATACTGTAGGAGATGAGGCCACCAATGCACCACTCATTCACTTCCTGCTCTTCGGCCAGGATTTAGAACGAGAACCTTACTTTTTTGACCAGAGTCAAAGCCCAAACCTATGAGTGCGCCCCATGAGGTCAACCCCATGTGGGACATGCATGGTGAGAGAAGACATATTTGTAGCATTCATGTGCATGTGTGCGATTCATACCACCCTAACAAACAATTGCATAGCTCACTTGCTTCTTTTGTTGTTTTGCCTTTTCTTCTTTGCTAACACGTTAGGTTCTTTTTCTCTGTTAGGTGTAGGGTTTTGTGTGTGAGTTCCTAAGACAAAGCCTGGGAGTTTGTTTCTGTGACCTCTGTCTTGAGGCATTGTTCTTGACCGTCTTTCCCTGAGCTATTCGTCACATCTAACGATAGCTCCTCGTAGGTATCATCCTTTAGTTTGCAATCGCAGCCCCATCGTTACCCGTTCACGGTCCATTATGGCCTAGTGAGCCTCTAAGACCTTTGTACCAGCTACTTTGGAGGGGATTCCTATTTTTGCTCCTCCTTCTTCTTTTACTTTGACATCAGTTACTCCACCTGCACTCCATGATAGCCATTTCCTAGCACCTAGAGTTCCCTGTCCTCTAGTTTTAGGACACTGGCAGACCCTTATTGGTCTGGAGTCCATGACTGAGGCAGTTACCATGACCACCACAAGGGCATCTGATCAGATGATGTCCTGTCCATCAGTTGATTCTACTCCACTTGACACACAACTTGCTGCGATTGCTTCCTCTGTAGGAATTCAACCTGCAGGATCATTAATCTTCCAACCCTTTGTGACATCTCTTCTGCTTGCTCTTTTGGTCCATGGTACTGCTACCGATGGTTCCATCATTACGCAGTCTCAGCAGCTTCTAGCCCTTGCACAGAGGCTGTAAAGCATGGCCTTTTCCTTGGATCCTACTTTGATTGCACCAGTTTGCCCTGTTCCTGAGGCTTTCTCTGGACATGCTCAAGCATTCCATGCTACACCAGTCACACCACCACCATAGTCGTCGCCACAGCTTCTCACTATCTCGATGATTGGTGCTACTACCCTACCATTAGTATCATTACCAATGAATACACAGTATATTCCTCCATCAGCTGGTGGTCTGCCTTCTGGGCTGACAGGAGTACAACGGCATGTAAACCAACCATACCGGTTCAATAGTTGTTACTCCCATACGCATGACCGCTCCTCGCATAGCATACTATCATCCCTGCCCTGCACCCTGGCATCAAAGACTGGCCTCAGCATTTAGTCCACCATAAACAACACACATGCACGGGTACACTAACCATCACACCACAACACCAAGTGGTGAGATGATAGATTCGGAGGACCACATGGGTTCTATAGATACATCGTACGTGAGACCCGCCCCAGCTACACAGTCAATGTCAACAGCAACCCCAAATGCACTTCTCACCTGGATGAATAACTTAGAGAGAGCGTTACCACAAGTGCAGGGTGAGGATCACCAGTCTTACACCTTCCGGGACCTCTGCTACTTTTCAGAAGCTATCCTCCCTGAACTTTCATATCCCGGAACATGAAAAGTATAATGTGAAAGGCTGCCCAATCTCGTATCTTAAGGGTGTACTGCGGCGTTCTTGCTTTGTTATAGGTTGACGAGAGACTACTTATTCACCTCTTCCAGAAGAGCATTACAAGTCTGGCTTTGAAATGGTTCACATCTATGGATATGACCATCATTATGACCTAGAATAGTCTTAGCCAGACTTTTATAGAGCAGTATTCATTCATTCTCGACATGGTCCCAAAGCGCAAGGACCTAGTCGCGACATGGCAAAAGCCCCACGAGTCGTTTGGAGTGTCGTCGGGCGTTGGCGAGTCCTCGCTTCACAGGTTTGCAATAGACCTTCAGACGAAGAGTCTATTGAGATAATAATCTGAGGAGCGCAGCAAGCCATAACGGCCCTACTTAGCATTCAGCCTATTTCCACCTTTGCATCCCTGATTCAAGCTAGCACCGTTGTTGAGAGCTCATTGCATAGCAGACGTTATCTAGCGTTAGCAGCATTCACCAAGCAAACCATGGCTTCATGAGGAAGAAGCAACAACAATGGTAGTAGCAATGGATCCAACACCAGATATGCACGAAAGAAGGATACTGCTAAGAATGCTGTAGAATATGTTGGAGCTCCCATTATGCCAGTTAGTGTGGTGAGCTCGCCAGCACAGAGTCAGGTAGTCAACACTCCTACACCTAGGGTACCACGCACATCACGAATCACCACCACCACTGAGCCAATCTAACAGCCTGCACTGGCAATGCAAGGGCGTTACCTAGGACCAAGACGACCTCAACGACCTGAGAGGGATTACACTCCTTTGGTTGAGCCACTAAGTGCTGTGTTTCCTAAGGTTGCGTCGCTCCTAAGGCTTCCAAAAATTCGCTCACCACCGAACCCACTTCTGTGGTGGTTTAAAGCGGATTTATACTGCAGTTACCATAGAGTCGTGGGGCACTCTACGGATAACTGCTTTACACAAGGAGGAGCAATTCAGGATTTGATTGACCAGAAGGTCACATTATCATCACATAGGAGGCAAAATCCGCGCCAACTGCACTGACACCTCATTCTTCAGCATCTACCCATAGCAATATAGTCAACCGACCCTTGCCTGAGCATGCACCTGAAACTTTAGGAGTTCATCTTCTTTCTTCTGATGAGGCTGCACCATTTGACACTTCCATCCTCATTCATGGCATCTCAGATCCTTTCCCTTATCAGCTCAACCAGTCTTTTATTGAAGCTTCCAGTACTATAGTCAATATGATCCAATTAACTACTAGACCGAGGTGCATGGCTGCAAAACCTACCATGCAATCCACTTCATCAACAATCATTTCGCTAGCCAAAACAGAACATGACCTGGTCCGCCAAATGCCAAGACCTATTTCACCAGCTATGCTCCTATTGGAATTGAAGGCTCGTGCTCCTGTGGTCATTAACTTGACATAGGATACTCACTGTATGCCTTACAATTATGACACAAAAATGTGTGCTGAGGTAACGCGGTCAGGACCGGTGTACAAGGCCTCGATTCCTGCAAACATACCTTGCCAGCCCATAACTCAATCATCCCAACCAAGAAGCCAAACTCCTAATCTGATCCCTAAAGAGGTAATCCCAAGAGTTGAACCCACCACAGCCAAGGAAGACCCACCTGTAGCTGACATCACAGCCCAATTAAAGAAAGTTAAAGCAGATATTTCCATTTGGGACCTAATCCATACGCCAATTGAACACTGGGAGGCATTTCTCCATGTTTTCCAGGCCACTCATGTTTCCCTAACAATACAACCATCAGCCTTGGAAAGCATGGTAGGGATGATAGCTGTGCCATAGGTGATCTCCTTCTCTAGCTCAGAACTACCCCCGACAGGGACCATTCATAACCAACCCTTGATCATCATAGTGCAATATCAGAATTTCCGCATTCGTCTTACATTGGTGGATAATGGCGCCGGTTTAAATGTTTGCCCTTTGCAAATTGCAAATCAAGTTGGATTCAAATCCAAGGACATTACGCCAGCTATGAAAGGAATGAATCCGTTTGATAACACACACCATGACACTCTAGGGATTTTAATCATTCGTCTAATCATTGGTCCAACCTGTTTCAAGGTTGACTTTTATGTTGTTGATCTCGAGACATCCTTCAATCTCCTGATTGGGCGTCCTTGGCTCCACAAGCATAAAGTTATCCCCTCAACCATTCACTGAATGATTAAGTTCTGCTGGAAAAATGACATCGTTGTTGTGATGGCGGAAAATCATGAAAAGGAGAAGGTTGAGGTAGTCACTTTGGTATACCGTGTTTGTGACCATGTCGGTTGAACCCTACACGGCTCTCGAGGGTGTGTTGAAGTACATGAGGAGTCTCGATACAGTCACGATGAAGATGGTGTATCCAGGGAAGGAGACTAGACTCGGAAACACAAAGGAAAGATAATAAAAGGATAAGGAGAAAAGAGTCACCACCTAGTGTTTTAATGGAAAGACGAGGAAAACCAAACACAAAGGGAAAACCAAACGAAACCAAGGCGAAGAAAACTTATGCATGCTCTGTGCCTAATGGATGCAACACTTGGCAATTACGGGCCAGAGAAAGGGTAAGGATTCTTGTTATACATGGGGAAGGGGTTAGGCAACCCCAAGTGCCGAAGAACTCGGACTTTTTATGTTTCTTGCTTGCTAATTGTCTATTGTGTATATGCTTATCTAATCTGAATGCACATGCCGAAGATGACTTTGAAAACATGCCAAATCAACGAGAAAAAATGAATAAAAAGGAAAAATGATAATCTGAGGGACAAAGTAGGCATTGAAAATTCCACTTTATTGTACGCCCATAGGCGATGAGGAAAATCGTGAAAATTGGGAATACTCAGAAAGCATCACGTAAATCAGTGGAAACTTGAAAAAATCCGAGAAAATCAAATTGGAGAAAATAATCCTCATTCGGGTCAATGTCGGCATTATTAAGCCTTTTAATGTACACCCTTAGTCAATGGAAATTCAAATCAAATAAGAATCATGCAAGTCAGGAAAAATCTGGGAAATAATGAGAAAATCGAGTTTGATGTGAGTTGGAAATGTGTGCATGATGCAAGAAAGAAGGCATGACAAAATATGCATGAAAAAGGGCAACAAAAATGTACAAAATACATGTGTGAGTGGAAAAATTAAATTCCAGCGGCTTTTGTGTAAAATTCACATATTCTGAATGAAGGCTGAAATTCTGAGGCTAAATCATCAAAAACAATTAAGAAAATACTCTTTATGCAATTTTAAGGAAGTTGGGGGATAAATGTGCAAAACTATGCGTTTTGGTAAAAATTAGGATTCCTAGGGTCCAATCTGCAATTTTGTCAATAAAACAAGTGTTTAAATCAATTCTGAAGAAATTCAAGGTTAAATTTGCAAGATAATGGACTTAAGTTTGAAAACTTGAAATTTTAGGGATTGTATTGTAATTTTACCTTAGGAAATATGCATCTAGTGTGAAATTAGTGAAGTTCAGGGTTTAAAATTGAATTTTGAACACATTTGAGTAAATATTTGAATCTTCAGGGTTTAATTTGTAATAGTGCCAGAAAATCATGCATTCAGAACAATTGTAATAAAGTTTAGGGCATTTTATGCAAAATACTGAACTTAAAGATGAATTAGAAGCAAGTTAGGGGGTTTATGTCAAATTCTAAAGCCTGGAAAATATTAATAAAAAGATACAAGGGTTGCACTGCAATTTTGCTAAACAAACATTATTTATAAGATTTGAAAAACATATGTAGGGGCTTCAATGTAAGAAAAATGGACCTAACTGTAATAAAAGAAAAGGGACAAAGTTTATTCAAAAGAAACTATTATTGTTTATTTAAAAAAAAACACGATGATCGTCGCCAACAAAACCCCACTGTCAACGACCATCTAGGATGCCCTTCTGGGGCATCCCGTTGCCTGATCTGGCATTCAATCTCACAGGCAGCAAAAATGAAGAAACGGGAGATGATCCAACGGCTTCGATCTAGAAGCAAACGGCCCCAGTCTTCCTCCCACATCACTCGGCGTGTCGTGACTCCGGTGATGGTGATGGGGAAGAAAGGGGTACTGGAGGCTCCGGTGCAGTGGTCCAAGGCTCCAGGATGATTGAGAGAGTAGAGAGGAAGAATTCGCACCACTCAGAGCCAAGAAAAGGCGTTGCTTCTCCTCCTTCTGATCAAGCTCTAGTCCGACTCTGACGACGACGACTGTAGAGGTCTTTCAGGGCTCAATTCGAGGGGTCGGCGAATCGCTGCAAGGAGCGGAGTGTTGGATCGCATTCCACTATTGCCTTCATCCCTAGCGACGGTGAGTGTGATTCCAACGAGCTACTCCTGGTGGCTTCCAGAGGGCTTGAAGTGGCGTCCAGAGGAGTGGTGAAGCAAGAGGAGGTTTGCCTTCAGAGATTGATGCACGCTAAGGCATGAATCGTCCACTGTATTCGTGCCCCCACCTACGTTGCTGGAAAATCGTGTTCGATGACCCAAAAAACCGTGATTCCAACCAAGTCAGCCACTTGGCGCTGTTAGAATCAGTTAGAGAAGAAGGAGGAGGACCTAGGAAATCAAAATTGGAATACATTTTGCTCTTATTGAAGCTCACCTATGCTGGCAGTGAGGATGGCTGCCAGAGCTCTCCCGAGAAGACCTAAAACTTGATTTCTTCCTCTCTCTAAGCTTCCTCTCTAATTTCAGACCTCTCTTGTTGCTCTGGTTGAGAGAAAACTCCTTGGTGGCAAGGTGGAGTGGGAAGTGGTTAAGGTTGTTTAGGTGAAGTGGGAAGTAGTTATGGTTGTTATAGTGGAGTGGGAAATTGTTTAGGTTGTTATAGTGGAGTTGGAAGATGTTATAGGTTGTTAGGTATTTAGATTAGGGTTTAGGGTTTGATTTAGGATTCAAGTTAGGGTTTTGAATTAATTCCAGGGTTTTGGATTAGGTTTTGGATTTTGAATTTGGTTTAGGGTTTTGGGTTGTGTTTAGGAATTTGAAATAGATTTAGGATTTGAATTAGGGTTTTGAATTATCTCTAGCGTTTTGAATCAGGTTTTGAATTGATTCTTGGGTTTTGAATTAATTCTAGGATTTTCGATTTGGTTTTGAAATTTGTTTTTGATTTAGGTTTGTTTTAAGGTTTTGAATTAGGAATAGGGTTTAGGCTTGTTTTTATGGATGAAATTAGGTTAGGATGTCAAGTTGGTTTTGGGGAAAAGTGATTGAGAGCCCATCAACAAAAAGCCCATTCTAGAGAATATTACATACAAACCTGCAAAATTGGGGTGTCTACAGTGTCAACTACTTTGAGCTAGTCAATTTCTTTCTGATTCTCGAGCGTTCCACCCATTTGGCCGCTTTTGGCAATCCTTTCATGATGGTCAAGAATCTGTGTCAATGGTGGGGGTACTGGGAAGGAGCACTTCTCGGGCAGAATGGCCATGGAATCGTCGAACCGATTGCCGCAAAGAAGAGATGAGAGTTTGAAGGACTAGGATACAAGTGGAAACCGCAGGATAGATTCTTGAGGCATCGTAAGTTCTGAAAGCTCGTTATTCTACAAGGTTTAATTATCTTTGTTAGTGTAGGATTGTTGGATCCCAATGAGAGTTTGGTTCTTGCAAAGTCTGAACAGAGTGGATATATGTTGAGGACTACTACTCTGAGAGGAAATTGTAGATTGTATGATAGATTCGACATCGTCCTTGCCACTGGGGACCACTATGTTGGCATTGCCACCTCAGGAGTCAGCTGAAGGTCATTCTACTGGTCTAGCTGTAGTCTCGAATTCAACAAGGGTAGCCTCAACAATAGCATCATCAGTATATCTATCAACATTGAGGGGGTTACAGTCGGGACAGCTGAACAAGGCTAAAGCCATCATCGATATGCCTCCTCCTACAATAGAAATAGAAGTCCAATGTTTGCTGGGGCGGTTGTAGTATATCAGCTGGTTCATTGCTTAGTTGACACCAATTTGTGAGTCGATCTTCAAGCTCTTGAGGAAGAATGCACAGATCTGCTGGAGTGAGGAGTGCTAGGAAGCTTTTGACAAAATCAAGAAGGTCATGGAAAGGCCACCAGTCTTAGTTCCTCCGACACCGGGGCACCCTCTCTTGCTCTATTTGTCAATAACGCAACATTCCATGGGCGTAGTCTTGGGTTAGCATGATGAAACAAGTCGCAAAGAGAGGGCCATTTATTATTTGAGTAAAAAGTTCAATGATTGCGAAGTTAAGTACACCGTAATCGAAATGGTTTGCCTGAGGCATTACATAATGGCATGATCCTATGAAATACCTATTCCAGATGCCCGCAATGGTGGGTAGATGTGTCATGTGGCAGCTACTTTTATCTCAGTTTGATATTACTTTTGTCACTCAAGAAATCATTCAAGGGGCTGGCCGTGGCAGATCACTTAGCAGATTTACCCTTGCGAGAGTAACGCCCCCTGCAAACTCAGTTCCCTGATGAGGATATACTGTTTGCCATGAAAGAGGATGAGTCAGTAGACCCTCGAGACAAAGAGCGGTGGCATCTCTACTTTGATGGCGTAGTTAACAGGAGAGGCATGGGCATCGATGCAGTACTGGAGACTCCACTAGGCCAGATGATCCCACTTGCTTCAAAGTTAACCTTTGTGTGCACCAATAATGTGGCAGAGTACGAGGCATGTATTACTGGCTACATTAGAACAAGGTGTGCGGAAATTGCATGTGCATGGCAAAGCCATGTTAGTCATCTCACAGGTTAATGGTAACTGGAGAACAAAGGACTTGAATCTGGTGCCATACCATAACCAACACCTAAAGCTAATGGCTGAGTTTGCGGAAATACGTTTTTCCTTTAAGAACCGGGCCAACAATGCCTACGCAGATGCGCTAGCCATTCTCTCATCCTTGTTGTCCATACTTGAGGATGACACGGTGAAAGTGTCGGTAACCTGCACAGACCAGCCGGCACATTGCATGAGCATAGAAGAAGCAGACTCCTTAGTAGAGCTCCCATGGTATCATGACATCAAAGTCTACTTGGAAACCAGGAGTAACCATCTAGATGCATCAGTGGTAGATAGAAAGACTATGGTTCGATTGGGTTCAAAATTTGTGCTTGGAGTAGGTCACTTGTACAAGAGGTCATACAATCAGATGCTTGTACGTTGTCTGGATAAAAAGGAAGCTGATACTATAATGTTGCAAGTGCATGCTGGGACATGTGGGCCACACATGAATGGGGTATTATTGGCCAAGAAAATAATGTTACAAGATTATTTGTGGTCAACCATGGACACGGACTACTGTTAGTTTGTGTGAAGATGTCATAATTGTCAAGTCCATGGCAACTTCATTCATGTACCACTGCAGCAACTACTCAACATGTCATCATCCTAGCCTTTCTCAACATGGGGAATAGACGTCATCGGAGCTATCCACCTAGTAACCTCTAATGGGCATCAGTACATCCTAGTAGTAATTGATTACTTTACAAAATGGGTGGAGCCAGCTTCTTACAAGACAGTGACTGCCATTGTGACTGAAAAGTTCATCAGGAATAATATCATTACCCGGTACGGAGTCCCACATTCAATCATCTCTAACAATGGGAAAAGTATTACAACAAAAAGGGTTGAGGATTTTCTACGAGAACTCCATATCAGGCATCACAGGTCCTCCCCATACCGTCCTCAGATGAATGGGGCTGTGGAATCAACCAATAAGAATCTAACCAAGATTCTTAAAAAGATGGTGGAAAATCATATGGATTGGCATGACAGGCTCCCATACGCTTTGTGGCCTTATAGAACATCGGTCTAGACTTCAACTGGAGCAACTCCAATTCTCTGGTATATGGTATCAAAGCAGTCCTTCCCATAGAATTGGAGATACCATCGCTCAGAGTCCTGAAAGAAGCTGAGTTGGAAGAGGTAGAGAGCTTTGAGGACCACTTTGTTCAACTAAACTTGATAGATGAGCATCAATTGTAAGCTATGCATCATGTGCAATGCTATCATAAATGCAGGGCCAAAGCTCGAATTTACATTTTTACACTTTTGCACAAAAGCCCCTCGAATTTATTACATTTTTGCACAAAAGCCCCTCGAATTTACATTTTTTACACTCACACATGCATTGTGTACATTTTGTTGCACTTTTTCATGCATATTTTCTCTTGCCTTCTTCCATGCATCTTGCACTCTTTTCTAACTCATTTCACACTTGGTTTTCCTACTGTTTCTTGGATATCTTCCGACTTTCGTGATTTTTACTTGATTTGGCTTTTCATCGCCCGAGGGCCTATATTAATAGGCTTAATAATGCCGACATTGTCCCGAATGATGATTATTTTCCTTAATTTGATTTTCTTGGATTTCTACGAGTTTTCACTGATTTGCTTGATGCTTTCCAAGAGTTTCTCGATTTTCACAATTTTCCTCATCGCCCATGGGTGTAAAGTAAAGCAGCATTCTTAATGCCTACATTTGTCCCTCGGATTATCTTTTTTTCTTTTATTCATTTCATTTCTTTGATTTAGCATGTTTCGAGTCATCTTTAGCATGTGCATTCAAAATAGGCAAGCATACACATAATAGACCATTAGCAAGTAGGAAACCTAGAAAGACCAAGTTCCTCGGGTGCATGGGGTTGCCTAACCCGTTCCCCATGCGTAACAATAATCCTTACCCTTTCTCTGGCCCGCATTGATTTGTGCAATTCATCCATTAGGCATGGAGCATGCATATGTTTTCTTTGCCTTGATTTATTTTAGATTTTTTCCTTTGAGATTGACTTTCCTCGTCTTTCCATTAAAAGACTAGGTGGTGACTCCTTTCCTTATCCTTTTTTCTTATCTTTCCTTGGTGTTTCCGAGTCTAGTCTTCTTCACCTGATTCACCATCCTGATTCACCATCTTCACCATGACTGTATCAGGACTCCTCGTGTGCTTCCACGCACCGTAAGGAGAGTCGTGTGGGTTTCCATCGGCATGGTCACAGGAACTAGCAACTCTGCTGGGGATAACTAGATTCTAGCTTACATTTTGGTTTTCTTGCTTGTGTTTGGTCTATATACTTTGTGCTTGTTTGCTTGTTCTATTTGCTTGTACATATTTGACTGAACATGTCTTTTTGTGCCTTTTTATACTATTGTTATACCACTGCACATGCACATGACCTAATTCATGCTTTTTTTTGGTGGATACTTGCCTTTATTCACCTACTTGTGAACACTACAGCAGCACATGCCATGGTCATGCCCTTTGCTTGTTGATTGAATTTTTAGATGCCATGATTGTGTTTGTTCTTCCCCTTTTTGTATTTACCATGATTAGGAGAGTAGAGACATGTTTGCCTCCCTAATTGGTTAAAATAAAACACAGAAACTCAGATAAACAACTGATAAGGCAAAACAAGAGACAAATGCTCACAATCCCCCATGGTTTACTAAAATGCTAGTAAAAGACACAAAATGGTACAAGAGTTGTCGCCGTCACCAGAGCTGAATTGGAGTTTGATCTGGAGTACGAGGAACGACACGTTTCTTGCTTCTGGATGGAAGAAAATCTTCCTCTCCGCGCCCTCAGCACTCTTGGAGCCTAGAGATGTAGCGTTGCTGCCTCTAGAGACTTCTTCTTCTCTAACGCTGTCACTGGAGTCGTGTTGATGGCGAGGGAGGTGGGAAGCCACCTCTGACCGTCCAACGGCTCATCAGAGCTGCTGGATGTGTTCCTCTTCTTTTCTTCTTGCTCTCAGTGAGCTTGGATGCTAGATCAGGCATTGGGATGGGATGGCTTGGAGGGACATCCCAGATAGCCATCAACAGCGAGGTTCCATTTCTAGTGGTCGTCGCTCTTTTTTTTATAATAAAATAAAATAATAAAGTTTCTTTTTAAAAGACTCTGTGCCTTTTATTTTATTGTAGTTGTGTCCTTATTGCTTGCATTTAAGCCCCTACATGAGACTTTAAATCAATTTAATAATGATTTGTTTTGCAGAATTGCAGTGTGACCCCTAAATATTTTTATTAATGTTGTCTAGGCCTTAATATTTGACATAAAACCCTCTGATTTAGTTTTCATTTACTTTAACTCCAAATTTTGCACGAAAAACAATAGATTTCATTAAAATTGTTTTGAATGCATGATTTTTCTTGCACAATTGCAATTTAAACCCTGGATATTTAAATTTGTACTCAAATGAATTCAGAATTGCATTTCAAACCCTGAACTTCACTAATTTCACACTAAATGCATGTTTTTCTAGGTAAATTTGCAAAACTATCCTTGAAGTTTCATGTTTTCAAACAAAAGTCTATTATCTTGCACATTTAACCCTTAATTTCTTCAAAATTAGATTAAACACATGTTTTACTGACAAAATTGCAAAATGGACCCTAGGAATCCTGATTTTGACCAAAAATACATAGTTGCACATTAAACGCCGAATTTCTTCCAAATTGCGTAAAGAGTGTTTTCTTAAGAATTTTTGATGATTTAGTGCCAGAATCTTAGCCTTCATTCAGGATATGTTATTTTTGCACGAAAGCCAATGAATTTACATATTTCACACATGCTTTCTTTTTTTACATTTTACTACCCTTTTTTCCTACATGTATCCTCATGGCTCCTTCTTGTATCATGCACGCATTTCCAACTAATTCCAAACTTGATTCTCACATTGTTTCATGGATTTTTTCTGACTTTCATGATTTTGATTTGATTTGAATTTCCATCACCTGAGGGCGTACATTAACAGGCTTGATAATGCCGACATTGAGCCAAAAGGGGATTATTTTCTCCAATTTGATTTTCTCGAATTTCTAAAGTTTTCGTTGTTTTACGTGGCACTTTCCGACTACTATCGATTTTCATGATTTTCCTCATTGCCTAAGGGTGTACAGTAAAGTGGCATTTTCAATGCCTACATTGTCCCTTGGATTGTCATTTTTCCTTTCTTGTACATTTCATTTCTATGATTTGGCATGTTTCCATAGTCATCTTAGGCATGTGCATTCAGAGTAGACAAGCATACACACAACAGACCATTAGCAAGCAAGAAACCTAGAAAGACTGAGTTCTTCGAGCGCATGGGGGTGCCTAACCCCTTCCCTGTGCATAACAAGAATCCTTACCCTTTCTCTGGCTCGTATTGATTTGTGCACTACATCCATTAGGCATGGAGAATATATATGTTTTCTTCGCTTGATTTTCTTTAGGTTTTCCTTTGTATTTGGTTTTCCTTGTCTTTCCATTAAAAGACTAGGTCGTGACTACTTTTCCTAATCTTTATCTTATCTTTCCTTAGTGTTTCTGAGTCCAGTCTTCTTCTCCGGATTCACCATCTTCACCATGACCGTATCGGGACTCCTTGTGTGCTTCCACTCACCTTGGAGAGCCATGCAACGTTCCATCGGCATGGTCACACAATGGTAAAGGCTGGCTAGTTTCACATCTTAGGGCATATTGTGGTGATCTCGTTCTGTTGCAAGCTGACGAGAGGTTGCTTATTCACCTCTTCCAAAAGAGCCTCATAGGGCCAGCTTTGAAGTGTTTCACATCTCTGGACTGACCACTATTTAGACCTAGAGTGACCTTAGCTAGGCTTGTCTAGAACAATATTCATTCAATCTTGACATGGTCCCAAAGCGTAAGGACCTAGTCGCAACTAGGCAGAAGCCCCATGAGCCGTTAGAGGAGTACGTTAGGCACAAGCGAGCCCACGCTTCATAGGTTCGCGATAGACCATCTGATGAAGAGTCTATCGATATGATAATTCGAGGAGTGCAACAAGCCACAAGGGCCTTGTTGAGCATACATCCCATTTTCACTTTTTCATCCCTGATCAATGCTAGCACCTAAGTCGAGAGTTCACTACATAGCGGAAGTTTTCCTGCGTTAACAGCATTCACCAAGTAGACTATGGCTTTGAACCACAATGGAGGGACCAACAACAGAGGTGGTGGCAGCAATGGATCTAACACTGGATATTCGCGAAGGAAGGACGCTGTCAAGAATGTCGTGGCCTATGTAGGAGATCTTGTTATGCCAATTAGTGTGGTGAGCTCGCTAGCGTCGAATTAGGTAGTTTATACCCCTACACCTAGGACACCACGCACAACACAAATAACCACACTGTCGAGTTAGTATATCAGCCCATACCGGCAAGGCAAGGGCGCATCCTAGGATCAAGTTGCCTCGACGACCTGAAAGTGATTACACCCCTTTGGTGCGCCACTGTATGTAGTATTTTCCAAGGTTGCGTAACTCTTACAGCTTTGGGAAGTTCGCCTGCCACTGAATCCACTTCTATAGTGGTTTAAAGCAGATTTATACTGCAGTTACCATAGAGTCAAAGGGCACTCTACGGATAACTATTTCATGCTCTGGATTGTCATTGAAGACTTGATTGACTAGAAGGTCATCCTCATCAACACATATGAGGCAGAGTCTGCACCAGCTGCAACAACACCACATTCGTCTGCATCTGCACATAGCAATATAGTCAACCGACCCCTGCTTGAGCACACACCCAGAACTTCAGGAGTTCATCTTGTTTGTTCTATTGAGTCTTCACCATCATAGTTTGATCCTTCCCTTCTCATTCATGATATCATAGAGGCTTTTCCCTATCATCTTTATCAATCCTTTATTGAAGCTTCTAGTTCTGTAGTCAACATGATTCAATTGACTTTCAAGCTGAGGCACGTAACTACTAAAACCACCATGCGATCCACTTCATCATCTATCAGTTTGCTAGCTAGGCCGAAACCTAACCTGATCAATAAAACACCAATACCAACTTCATCAAATACACTAGCCTTGGTCCGAGTGGAATTGAAGGCCCGTATACCTGTGGTCATTAACCTAACACAGGATACTCAGATTCCTCTTACTTTGGTTGATAATGGTGCTAGCTTAAATGTTTGTCCCTTATGAACTACAAGTCAGGTTAGATTCAAATCCATGGATATTACTCCAACTGTAAAGGGAATGATGGCATTCGAAAACATGCTCAATGATGCTTTAGGGATTTTGGTTATTCCTCTAATCATTGGTCTTGCCCGTTTCGAGGTAGAATTTTATGTTGTCGACCACGAATCGTCTTTCAATCTCCTACTTCGGCGCCCTTGGCTCCACAAGCATCATGTCATCCCCTTGATTCTTCATAGAATGATTAAGTTCCGCTAAAGCAACAATATTGTTGTTGTAATGGTAGAAAATCTTGAAACGGAGAAAGTTGAGGCGGTCACTTTGTTGTCTCCTGAAACTGTTCATTTTGACCTTAAGCCTTCTGATGTGCTCTAACGAGTTGATCGCTTTGAGCCTGTCAATTTCATTCCGATTCTTGAGCATGCCAGTCATTTGGTCGCTTTTGACAATCCTTTTATGATGGTCGAGAATCTTTTTCAGAGGTGGGGGTATGAGAATGGAGCACCTCTTGAGCGCAATGGCCATGGAATCGTCGAACCAATTGTTGCGAAGAAAAAACAAGTATTTGAAAGACTGTGATAGAAATGGAAGCCGTAGGATGGGTTCTCGAGGAATCATAAGTTCCAAAAACTCTTTATTCCACAGGATTTAGCTAACATTGTTAGTGCATGATTTCTAGATCCCAATCAGAATAATGTTGCTACAGAGTCTGAAAGGAATGAGCCTAGTAGTGGATTAGAATGGATATGTGTTGAGGACTACTATTCTGAGGATGAGGTTATGGATTGCATAATAAGTCTAGTATTGTCCTTTCCACCAGGGACAGTAAGGCTCCCGTTGCCATCTTCAGAGTCAATTATAGTTACAATTTCAGCAGAGACAGTTTCCACCGTAGTTTCACCAGTAAATCAGTCAGAGTTGTAGTCAAATAAGCCGAAATCACCACTTACGAATAGAGAGATCACTAGTGCATACTATGTGGATTTTGCTTTCAATGATGAGGAGGGTGATGGAGTGGTGACACAAGTTGACAGCATACTCAGTGATTTGGAAATTCTACTACAAGAGAAGCTAGCAACATTGGTAGAAGACATAGAGAGTGAACTCAGGTGTCGGAAGGGAAAAGCTGTAATTACGGAATGCATTGTAGATTAGACAGTTTTGTAGGGTTAGTTCACCATCATGGCCCTAGAGGAAGACTGTAACACTTGTAAAATTCAATTTGTAATTATTTACATTTTAATGAATTTATTCCTAGATTGGTGTTACTATTCTGAGGCCTGTTGTGTGGATTGGTGCCTTTGGGATTGGGCCTCGTCGGTCGGCTTCTGATTTTGTGTCACTGTGTGTTGTTTGGCACTATGCAATGTGGCACTGTGCTTGTGGGCCCAGGTGTGGGTACGTGTTTGGCCCGTGTTGTGGGCTGGTTGGTGGGAGAGTTTGGTGCAGTTGTTAGCTTGTGCGGGAGGCTGGTGGTTGCACAGTGCATGCATGCATGCAACTTCCACATTTGGCACATATTTATATGCGCGGCAGATGACTCTTCCTCCCCACCTCTCCTCCTCTCGTTCTCCACACGTTCACCCTCCATCTCGAGCACACCACCTCACTTCCTCTTCCTCCCCCTCCACTCACTCCCCTCCTTCTCATCTCCCTCTCACTCTCCCTCCCTTGTTTCTCCTCCCCACATCTTCCTCTCTGTTCAACGTGCTCAAGGGATGACGGAGGCGTGTGGCGATGTGTGGTGGTGCATGGAGCTCTAGAGACGTGTTCTTGTTGTCGTGGTAGCCATAGTCGGTGAGAGAATCGCCAGAGCGTTTCTTAGGTACGTATCTCCAACCCATGTAATAGAGGGCATGAAATTGGTAGGAAATTGATAGGATTGCATGTAATCTATGTAAATTTATGTTCTAGAATTTATGGTGAATTTATGAGAATTTATTGTGGATTTATGGGCATTTATGTCAGTGGTTGAGATTTGGGTTGTTTTGACCCTCCAGCCAATGTGATTTTATATCTTGATGCATGGTGAATGGCTTTTGGTTTTGTTTGTTGGGATTTGGAGTAGACTTATGTGTCTGCATCCTACGTTCTATGTAGGAGTTTTGGTGTTTGTTTGGGGGGTCCGATCAGAGGTCCAACCATGGGCGATATTGAAAGTAGGGTTTTGGGCTGTTTTCTGTGATTCGTTGAATTGAACATACCAAAGTGGAAATGGCATGCCAAATCAGTGAATTTCGGTATACCGATTCCATTCGGCATGGCATTTTTCAGACAGTATTCGTCCTCCAGTTGATTCGGCCTATCAAATCCTTCTGATCGACCGATCTAGTGAATTTTGGCATACCGGAGGTAGAACGGCATGCCGAATTAGTGGATTTTGACATATCGAAACTGTTTTTCGGCTTGGCGAACCAACGACCAAATATATTATAAAAATCTCACTTTCGATGATTTTTCGGATTGGTTTGTTTGTCCCTTTGAAATGGGATTGTGGGTCGTCAATGGTGGTCCCTTGGGACACCTAATGTGCCGTTTTGCCAAGGTTTTGGAAAAGATTTCAAAGATATATAAAATAGTTTAGAAATGATTTCAAAAGATATGAATTGGCAGATTTGGAAAATGGTTTTCCTTGATTTCTATGTGCGGGCCAAGGCAGTGTGGGATCGCGTCGTCGGGACATGGGAATGTGACAACATTCTCGGTTAGTCGTGCATGACTCCTTTATTGAGGTTGGGGGCCAAGATACCTATGACTAAGGGGCATCGGGTATTGAAGGTATGAGACTCCTTGATTGTCGTCTTAAGGCTACGGTTGTGGTCCGCAGGTTGAGGTGTCTTGTGTCATGATGGGGAGGTATGATACTCCAGCTATCGCTGTGAGCACTAAGGCTCATATGTCGTCTGGTGTGGAGGTATGACACTCCCTCTTAAGCATTGTGTGTGGAGGACGTCGTGAGGAGGCAAACCCTATGGTGACCAGTGTGGGTGGGACACCTACCGCATAGCTGGTAGCGTGCTGAGAGACAAGACAACTTTCCTAGGGAGGGGTCGACTTTGTGAGGGTTCTCTAGGTAGGGAGAATCGTAGGATGGTGATCTCTCCGGCACAGGGTGGCTTCACCGTGGTAGTGCAGCACACCGTGGTAGCTCCTTGGTGGACTACTTGTGGCCAGAGTTTGGTTGCCTAATGTCGGGTTTCACGACTCACTGTGTGTGGTTTTGGCCATTGAGGGCCTTTATTTGTGTTATTGGGCTAGTAAAGCCTTGGTTGTAGTTTTGGCCTGTGTGGGCTTGGTTTGTGAGGTTTTAGAGAAATTGTTTGTGAAATGAATTTAAAAGAAAATTAATTATAGTTTTGTTTTTTACGGTTTTCTTGGGGTGCATACTAGGTGACTTCTGTCACTCATACGTTTTCCTTGTGGTTTTGGTTTGCAGGTGCAGACAAGCAGTTGGTCTAGCATAGTACATATAGTATGGAGTCTCATAGACACACACAGGTTCCTGGTAGTTTTATATCTACTCTTTGGTTTTAATTTTCTTATAGTTTAAATTATTTTAAGTTATTGTGGAAAACATGTGGCGTAACAGATTTGGTATCGGAGCTCTAGGTTCACTAGGTTGCACTAGGCTAGTGCCATACCTAGGGAGTTTGATCTAGAGACTCCATAGGTTTTGCATGCATGGAGGAGTCTACACCAGGCTTCTTCATGTTTCTCTAGTTGTTGCTTTGTTTGTGATGTTGGTATTTTGCCTCTCTCATTGCGAGATGCTTCCTCGTGGATGAAAGGGCAAGGCCCTTGTCGAGGTGACCGAGTCTTGAGAGGACGTTGGTGGATGGAAGGCGGTTTGTGCAGAACTACGGAGTTTGGTGCATGGGATCTCTCACGCGTTTAGCAAGAGTAGTGCCAACAAGCCGTTGGGCAACCCGTGGTTGAACCAATTTATGAAGCTTCATCCGCCGTCGATCAAGGGCAAGGTCAGTGTTGAGGAGAGCGAGGCCTGGCTGGAGATGGTAGTGAAGATGCTGGAGAGCTTGGTGTGCCCAGAGGAGAATTGGGTGTGGCTGGCATCTTATCTGCTGGATGGTGAAGCAGATAGGTGGTGGAAGTCTATCAGGCAGCTGAAGTTCCTGGACTCAGTCATTGTTAGCATCCAGTGGAAGGATTTCAAGGCAACCTTCTATGACAAGTATTTTCCCTCTCATGTGAAGGAGCTGCTTCGTCGAGATTTCTAGAGTCTGGAGAAGGGCACAATGTCAATGCTTGACAATGAGACTGAGTTGGCCCGGTTGGAATGCTTTACTCCTGCTTAAGAGTCTGAGGAGGAGCAGGCGCAGAGGTTTCTGGATGGCTTGAACCCAGGGCTACGGGAGAAGGTGATGGACTGTCGGTGTTAGACCGTCGAGGACATGGTTGGGATGGCTTATCGCTTTGAGGCTGAGCATCAGAAGTATATGGAGAGTCATTTTAAAGAGAAGCGTATGTCTTCCATTACCTCTCAATTCTCTTTCTCTAGACCTCCATGTGCCAGTAGTTCGGGTAGCCCTGATATGAAGTAGAAGACGAGGTCGAGTGTTTCCCCTACAGTCCAACAGAGTTTTGTTGGGAGTAGCAGAGCTGGCCTTTGCTAGACATGGTCCAGTGCTCCCGGTGGGAACCAGTGCTTCAACTGTGGTCAAGTGGGCCATATCGCTGCATATTGTCCCCATCCTTGACAAACCTTATCTCCAGTGGTGTGCTATAATTGTGGGAAGGTAGGACACATTCATAGATCCTATACGGAACCACCAAAGACGGCAGGAAGCGCACCATAGCAGTCGACTAGGGGACGGGTGTTTACCATTGCAGCTCCAAGCGCGGGGTCTTCGAGTGATGTAGTTGAGGGTATGGACGATTAGTCGGTTCTATAACCGTCTAAGATTTGTTGTAATCTCCTTGTAATCTGGACATCTGCCTGATTGTATGGACGTGTGGTGTTGTTGTTTTGCTTGGACATCTGGTTCATTTATTGTGGCTGACCAGATGGCCAAAGTGTTGTTCGACTTAAGGAGTTCTTTCTCCTTTATCTTTGAGTCTTTCATGGTAGAATTGGGAGAGAGACCAGCTAGACTGGCCTTTCATCTTAACGTGGTGACGTTGCTCAAGGAACATAGTTTGGCATGGAGGTATTTGTGGTTTGTCGACTTTGTGATGAATGGCAGAGTGTTCGACACTAGCCTGATCGTGATAGACATGTAGGAGTACGATGTGATACTCGGCATGGATTGGTTGGCGTAGTAGTCCACTTTTATCGACTGTGCTCAGAGGAGAGTTTATTTTAGGTCTCCTAAGGATGGTCTTTCTTTGCACAAGGTGGGTGTCAGGGTGAGACTACGGTTGTCATTTCAGCTATGAAGGCTTGTAAGTCTTTGGACAGGTGTTGTGTGGGGTATCTAACTAATATTGTTACTTCCACTTCTCCTGAGTAGGGTGTTCACAACATCTCTATGGTGTGTGAATATCTTGATGTTTTCCCTAACAATTTACCTGGTATGCCACTTCATAGGGAAGTAGACTTCTCGATTGATCTTATCCCCTATTCTGGTGCTGTGTTGAAGCCTCGTTATCACATGGCACTAGTGGAATTTCTAGAGCTCAAGGCTTAGTTGCTGGAATTGTTGGAGAAGGGGTTGATTTGGCCAAATGTGTCTCCATGGGGAGCGCCTGTCCTGTTCGTCCATGAAACCATGTCGTCGAGGATGGCAACAATATGTGTGCCAAAGTCGGCAAAGCCACGGTAAAAATGAAATGATGCAAAATGCGGGAGTTGCCACCTAGTCTATTAAAATGGAAGACAAGGAAAACCATATAACTTGAAAATCATGCAAAACAATAAAAAAAAAGTCTTCGTAAACCAGAAATGCAGGTAAGGATCCCTATTACGTACGAGGAAGGTGTTAGGCACCCTCGTATGCCCGATAAATCGGCCTTCTATTGGTTTCTCTTTTGCTTATGGAATGTCGGCTTTGCAGCCTTTGCTGTACTCCCGAGGGCGATATGCCATGCCATGCTAATGCGTGTGGTGTCTAAAATATGGGTGCATGATGTGTAGGGGTGTGTCCTAATGCTCAGAATTATCACTCGCATCGTGGGACAAATATTGATGCATGAATATTGCATAATAAGATCAAAGATCTAAAATCTCGAGTGAGTTTTCATCCTTGCTTTGCTATATGCCTAATGCAATCTAAAATGCATGAAAAATAATTGAAAATAGAGTTGTGCCTTCCTAGTGCATCAAGGAAGAAAGCCAAAGAAAACACAAAAGCGAAACGAGTCGAGAAAGCATGCCAAAACATATAAAAGCCTACTGTGTGCTACTGAAAGCAGATCACTGCGCCTGTTTGGTCCGCCAGACTGGTGCTTCAGTCTGGTGTGCCACCTATGTGCGTCTAGGTGGGCCCGGAAAATGTGCTGGGGGAAAACATGAAACCATGCAAAGCCAGAACGCCAGAGAATGCATTCTAGAAAGGTATGCAGTAAAAAATCATTCTGTAAAACTCAGAAATCACGTCTTTAAAATGAAAGAAATGCAATATGCAGTATCTATGGACCACAGGCTCAAGGGCCAATAGCCTCACACGAGGTCCCACCTATCTTATGCTAAATGAAGGATGCATGATTTAGCCATGCTATAGGATCATGGGCTGATGCACGAGGCTCTCCACGTAGAAGTAAAGTGCAACCAGCCTACTAGATTCTAGCAAGGGCTGAATAACAAAATGGAGAAAACGATTGGAAAACGATCTAATCAAAATTGAAAACATGCAAATGAAATCTTAAAATATCAGAGAATCAGCCATAAAAGAAACCAGTTTAAAACCTTTGATAAAGCTATGCAATCAATGATGCTAGTGCGAGTGCTCTGCTCTCTGACTAGTCTGATGCACCTGCTTGGTGCGTTAGAGTGGTGCACTGGAATGGTGCGCCTGAGTGGTGAGCCCTAGTGAATCTGGATCAGACTGCAATCTGATCCAGAATCCATCCCAGCAAAGTGACAGGATGATTTATGCTAATGCAAATGGGTTCATGCCATTGTTAAAAGCTAAAAACATGATGGGGATGCATACGATCATGAGTCTTTATGTAGATCATGCATTTGAGACTAAAATGAAATGTTGGGTTCATGTATGAAAACATGCGAGATGCCTTGGAATAAGTATGATATGGGTAAATCCAATCAGAACACATGTAAATTATATATCAAGCATATCTCTATGTGCAAATAACATGTAAGTGCGTGGCAAAGAGCTGTGCAAGGAAATAGTAAAAAAGAAGAAGATAACTTATACAGGTTTATGCTAGAAACAAAGGTAGATATGCTCGCAAATAGAGGAATAGACTTGCATGGAGATCATGTCGCATGGAGAGCAAACATATTTATCATAAGAAACCTCACAAGAGTACGGAATAAACCAAATAATTTGTATGATTTCGAGCATGCTTTATCATGTTTTTAAAATGAGATCTAAAGGAGAAAGATGAGGTAGAAGACTTACCTCTCAAGATGTTCCTTTTCGAAATATCAGAGGTAAAGAGATCTTTGTTGCTCTGGATGGACCAAGGGTGCTTTGGGACGCAAGGGAATGCTCTGGAAAACGAATATAAGCTGTTGGAAGGAGGGTATAGCTCGTGTAGGATACTTGCTCAGAACAGAATTGCTAAACTCAAGGTTTCTAACCTCTCTCTATGGTTGCCTATGGGTGTCCTTATATAGGATTTTCTCATGGGTAACTCATGGGAATGCAGGGAGCCTCATAGACCAAAAGCCTGGAAGATTCCATGGCATATTCGTTGCTAGAGGTAACAGCCATGGGAGGTGGAAAGCCAGCAGCCAGCAGCCTGCGAAATGGCTGGGTGCCAGGGATGTGCGTCGTGTATGTGCGCCTGGGATGTGCGCCTGCTACGTTTGCTAGGTAAGTGTGCTAGCTAGGTGTGCTAGGGAGGTGTGCAAGGTAGGTGTGCTAGGTAGGTGTGCTAGCTAAGTGCTCTCCCCTACTGGTCTGGTTTTCTAGTTGGGTTGCAGGCTTCCTATGGGTTTACGGTTGGTTGAAGGGTTAGCCACATGCAAAGCAACATCTAGAGTCTTATCAATGAGTCACCTCAAAATCGTGGTGTCTACAGATGCCCCTCCCTGAACGAGGTCGAGGGACGAAGGGAACCAAGACCGATGGTCAGGGTTGACAAGATACCCCCATTTTGAGGTTACAGAAGGATGGTGTTTGCTATAGGCGGTTAGTCACTTATTCGGCGGATGCACCAAAAGTCATGATTTGTTGCCAAATGCAAATGCAAGATGCATGCACCTACTGATCAAAATGTTGGGGATGTAATGCTAATGCGAGATGCCAATGCAAGAGCCGATGCTGAAATAATGCTAATGTTGAAAACAGAAAAAGAAGAAAACACTAGCAAGAAAATGATAAGTTGTCGGACTCATCAGCCGGATTATGAGGTTATCAACCCGGAGAAGGGATTTGACAAGCTAACCAAGCCTTGCCAACCCGAACGCCTGACAGTGTGACGGTTGTCAACCGAGTAGTTGGGGATACCAGCTCGAAAAAAAATGGGGGCATCACAAAAAGAACATTTGTCAAGCAAAGCAGGGCCCGGTCCGCATGGACCAAAGGCGAACAAAGAAATTTCGTGCCCAAGAAAACTCAAAAGGGAAAAAACAAAAGGACCTTGACCGCCCAGTCAAAGGGTCCAACAACTAGATTCTGCACCTGCGAAAACCCAGAAGAGAAAAGAAAAAAGGACCTTGACCGCCCGGTCAAAGGGTCGAGCAACTGGATTTCCTGCTCGAGGAAATCCAAGAAAAGGGCTAGGACCTTGACCATCTGGTCGAAAGATTGAGCCACGGGTTTTCCTACCCTAGGAAATCCGAGAAAGGGGCTAGGACCCTGACCATCAAGTCAAAAGGTCGAGCCACGGGATTTCCTGCCCTATGAAATACGAGAAAGGGGCTAGGACCCTGACCATCAGGTCAAAAGGTCGAGCCACTGGATTTCCTACCAAAGGAAATCCAAGAAAGGCGCTAGGACCCGGCCATCAGGCCAAAAGGAGGAGCCATGGGATTTCCAGCCCAAGGAAATCCAAGAAAAGGGGCTAGGACCTTGACCATCAGGTCTAATGGTCCAGCCACGAGATTTCTTTCCCAAGGAAATCCGAGAAACCAAGGACTTTAACCGCCCGGTCAAAGTCAAGGAGATGAATTTCGCGCCGCGAAAATCCAAAGGAGCAAAGGACCTTGACCGCCCAGTCAAGATCAGCAAGCTGGATTCCACACCAGTGGAAATCCAAAGGGCAAAGGACATTGACCACCCAGTCAAAGTCAAGCAAGCTAGATTCCGCACCCACGGAAATCCAAAGTGGAAAGGGACCTTGACTGCCGGGTCAAAGTCAAGCAAGCTGGAATCCAAAGGGGCAAAGAACCTTGACTGCCTAGTCGAAGTCAAGCAAGCTGGATTCCACGCCTGTGGAAATCCAAAGGGGCAAAGGACATTCACTGCCGGTCAAAGTCAAGCAAGCTGGATTCCACGCCTGTGGAAAGCCAAAGGGGAAAAGGACCTTGACCACCCAGTCAAAGTCAAGCAAGCTGGTTTCCACGCACGTGGAAATCCAAACGGGCAAAGGACCTTGACCGCCCGGTCAAAGTCAAGCAAGCTGGATTCCGCACCCACGGAAATCCAAAGGGCAGCAGACATTGACCACTCGGCCAAAGTCAAGCAAACTTGATTCTCCACCCGCAGAAATCCAAAGGGGACAGAAGGGTCTCATCCGTTCATGATTAGAACCCAGAAAACAAAGCGATAACCCCAGGATTATTCCCCTGGAAGGAACTGCAATACACTGTTTGCCAAGGTTGCGATGTGGAGATTGGCACTCATGTCGAGATGCATGCTCAAATCTCTGATTTGCTGTGATTCTCTAAATTGCTTGTAAAAGGTGAGGACTTATGTGCAAAAATCCACAACTTTGGGGCATTAATGCGAACTGCCCAATCACAACTGCTTCCATATTACTGTATTGCCACCGTGCTGTGACATTTGAGATTGTGCTTCAAATTAAGCTTTCCACGCTTTTTGTGGATTGATTTGCAAAATTATGAAACATAGGGGGTTTTTTGCAAATTACCCTACGCGGTGCAATTTGTGTGCCACGTGCTGAACACTGCATATTATGCACTTGGTGCATAAGCCGTGAGATGATAAGGGCTGGAACGCAAATGTCACGGTCATTTTGCATTCTGACCCCTGACTTATTTCTCACGTCGGCCCCGTTGAGTAACTGCCATAACTGTGAAGAAATATTTCATTTCTTTTTGCTGCTTGGAACTGCAAGGGGCTATTGCTCTGTTTTGCATGCTTCTGCTGATTGGGTTTCATATCTCTAAAACAATCATGCATAAAGTTTTATATTTAAATTTTCTTCCTTCTCCCATAAGACGCCGCTTCCTCTTCTGCATTCTCATTTCCCATCAAACAAAACCCGCGTCTTCTCCCTCTCTTCTTCTCAGCGACGGAAACCCATTCTTCCTCCCTCTCTCATTTGCAGCGGCAACGCGCGAGGGGTGCACCGAAAGGGTGCTTGTTGTTGGTGCGTGTGTGAGGCGCGTTGGTGAGGTGCGGAGTAGTTGCTGAGGCGACACGGTTGGCGGTGGCATGGACCAAACTCTCCTGGACTGGCTGGACTAAGGGTTGCCGGTGGAGGTAACGTCTGATCTCTTCCTCCTATATCCGTGCTTCCCTCCTCTCTCGTTCTTTGTCTTGTCGATGGTTGGATGGGCTCCAGTGGGCAAAGGAGCTGCAGGTCTGTTCTGTGCAGGTTGTGGCAGGCTGTGGGTGTGTCTGCAGTCGCAGCTTGCGGGGAGTAATGGTCGCGGGTTCCAGCAGAATGGTGGTGCTTTGGCTACAGGTTGATGGGTTTGGCCGTAGTGGCGGTGGGTTCCGGCGGACTGGACTGCATGGTGGTTGTTTTGGCTTGGTGATGCAGAAACGCCAGGGGAAGGTGCGGGCTGTAGGGAGTGATGGTTGCTGCCGACGATGCTCTGGCGGTGCTCCGACGAGCAGGGGCGATGGCCTGTGGTTGCAGTAGAAGCCACGCGATGGCGGGCTGGAGATGAGTTGGCCGTGAGGCTCGTTGGGTTGCGCACATATTTGTTGCTTGCTTGTGCCATATTAATCCACATTATCTCTAATTTTTATTGCTAACTGCTCTGCATCAAACTACTGAACCGCTTGATAGCCTTCATTTTTAAAAATTCAACAATCAAATACTGATTTGCAGCTGTACGCTTGCATTTTTGCCGTCATATGCTATAGCCTTTATTAAAATGACATGCCCTTTGCTATTATGCCAATGAATGTAATGCCACATTTGACTTTGACATATTCTGCACTTGTCATGCCTGCTGTTGCTGTTGAACTCTTGGTCTGGCTTTTCCTCTCCCGCAGGATGACCCAATTCCCGAGGCGGGAACCCCACAATCTTTGTGGGACATGCCTTCTATCTCTCGTTCTAGACGACGAGGCAGCTCTTCGAGGTCACGGGCTTCTAGTAGCTCGACTCCTGTTAGTCTCACTGAGGTATATCAAAAACTGAATATTAAAAGGGTATTTAAATCCGGTGTTTTCTAACAAATGCATTCTCAGGAGTCTGGAAATTTTGTGGGGCGGTTGCTAGGTGACCATTATATCTGCGAGAGTCCCGAATTTAGGGGTAATTTTCTCGCTTTGATGTACTTTAATTGCTATCTACTTTTGACATGGCTTTAACTCTGTCCTTGACATTTCAGGAAGGGGACGCAAGTCGGATCATGCGATGCCATTGGGGTCCGATGCTCGAACATTTCCACCATCTACCGGATTTTTTGTAGGACTTCCTCCTCCACCGGTCTCCATTTGGAGGTTTGGTGCGTCTACCCATTATCAATGGCCATTACAACTTCTTCTGTGCTTTGGTAGAAAGATGGAGGTTCGAGACACACACCTTCCATTTGCCCTTTGGTGAGCTGACTGTTCTGCCCGATCAGTGGGCTTTGCTGACGGGCCTTCCCTTTTGTGAGGAGCCCATTATAGGTGAGACCACCCATGGCTTCCACCTTGCACCTGCACATCTTGGCCGTGTCCCTCCTAAGCCACCTAGGGGAAACATATGATCACCGTGGGGTTGTTAAGAGAATGGGACAAATTCTGGCCCAACCCTGAGCTCGGTAGTGAGGATGCAGATTTTGTACTGAGGCACTTTCTAATGGAGCTACTGGCTATGATCTTCTGTGATTCGTCGGCCTACTATTTCCATGCTGACTGAATTGCATATCTGACCAACCTGGAGCACCTGGATCATTATGACTGGGTTGACGCTAGCTACACTTGGCAGATCTGCGAGCTCGACAATGTGGTCAAGCTTGGGCGCCATTCTTATGTAGGGTTATATCCTCTGTTGACTGTAAGTATTTGCTTCAGTTACTTTGCAAAAAAAATTTCTTTTATGCTTTATATTTGATATATTGACTTGTGCTTGCATTTACAGTACTGGATCATGGAGCACATAACTAGAGGGCATTGCTTTGGCCATCTGCGGGACGAGCTCCTGCCCCTTCCCCACTAGTGGGTCGAGCCTGACCACCGGGCTGCTGCTGGGGTGTTCAGCTATGAGTCCTACTGGTATCTGCTGGACCTAGTTGAACTCGCGGATGTAAGTCTCCTTCCGCCTTTTAACTTTGCATCCTGTTGTACTTTCTTTGCTTACAACTTCCTATTTCTGTAACAAGTCCACCTACGCCCTTTTGCTCTCTATGATGGTTTTGACTGGGCTCCCTTGAACTCTGGCCGCATTCTTAGGGATAAACAGGTGAAATTTTATTGCATGAAGAAGTCGGCCTATTACCTCCCAGGGCGTGTGTGGCATCAGTTCTCTGATGTATTCTGCATTCCTGCCCCTCCTCCTGTTGACATGGATCACCAAGCTACAACTCGTTCGGTTGCTTGAAGCTGGCATGCAGCTGCCATAGCTTCTTAGGATAGGCACATCCTTCGAGAAGTCAACTACACAGATTACCTTGCTAGGTACAGGCGTGTGGGGAAGACGTACCTATTCGAGGAGGCCTTGCGGGATAGCCAGCGCGGGATGTGGTATGCATCTAGCTGGGCTCCGGTACAGGATTTCCATTTCTGCTTTTCATGGCTATTGTGTGAACTATGACAGTCTAACATTTGCTATAATTGACAGGGCTTCGAGGAGCAATTTGGGGCCTTCTATGCTGACATCCGCCCGAAACGGGTAAAATTCTTACTTTACAACCTGCCATCTTGACTATATCTAACACATCTGTTATTTTGCAGGAGTTGCGCTGGCGCAACATCATCAGGGTATGCTTCTCTCTTCTAGTACTGCTGCCTCTTCTAAAATTCTCATTTCTAACACAGTTTGATCTTGCAGCATGACTTTCCTACTCAAAGAGAGAATGTAGCTAGCAGCGGGGATTTCACTATGGAGGCATCTGAGGAGGATCGTTCAGACACAGTGGTCACCCAGGTGGTTCGCGACTCTACATCTCATTCTCAGGCCGCCACAGCTGCTCAGTGGTCATGCTGGATCACTCGACGAGGTAATAGACTCTTGGCCGAGTACTTCCAAAAGGCGGCGTCTGATGAAGAAGATTCAGAGGAAAAGTAGCTTTACTTGTAATTTTGCTGGAAATTCTGTAATAACACTGGCACTTTGTAACATTCTTTTAAAAAATGTATAAGAAAATTTCTTATTCTGCGATGTGCCCCTCGAGGTTTTGTATGTGCAGGTTGTATGCAAAAGTATTCCATGCAGGGTTAATCAAATGGCGTCGATTTTGGCGATGTCAACTTTCTGAACAGGTGCTGTTCAAATTTTCTCGTCATTCCAGGCACCACCTAGGTGCACTGCATAGGTGCATCTGCTAGGTGCGTCTCCTAGGTGCACCGCATAGGTGCGTCTGGTAGGTGCACCCCCATGGTGCACCTGGATTACTTCGATGCAACCATTGGTTCCCGCTCCTCCATGGGTACCCTATGGCTTTATTGCTTTGTGCAGCGTTTTCTTGGGGTGCTGATCTTTAACCATTGGTTCCCGCACCTGGATTACTTCGATGCAACCATTGGTTCCCACATAGGTGCGTCTGGTAGGTGCACCCCCATGGTGCACCTGGATTACTTCGATGCAACCATTGGTTCCCGCTCCTCCATGGGTACCCTATGGCTCTATTGCTTTGTGCAGCGTTTTCTTGGGGAGATGATCTTTAGCCATGGCAAGATGACTGTAGCTATTGAGGTGGCAGAAATAGCCTGGGCAGTAGTGGTTCGCCAGATCGACTTCGCCCCTATCCTTCTTGCCGAATCCTACGTCGGCTTGGACGGAGCGTTGAGGCGCTGCCGCCATTTCTATGGATGTGGCGCCCTGGTGTAGGTAAGAAAATCATTGACAATATTTAATAATTTATTGATGTGCTTTCATTAACCATGGTTCCATTTTTGCCAGGTTTGGTTTACTGCTCATATGGGAATGAAGATTCTACGCCCTCGGCCTTCTTCTTTTGAAGCCTATAGCCACACCCATCATTCAAGGTCACTCCCGGGGGTGCATGAGCTATGTGACAAACTGCGGAATCTTGATGCGGATTCTGTGACATGGTGCATTATATCCTCTGCATCCTAGAACTTTACTGCCTTCTTTAATGCCATGGACATGCGACTTGTGGTTCTCCCTGGATTCTCTGGAGGCATGGAGTATCACCCAGTCTGGGTCCTTCGCCTGTTCGGCTTCTGCCAAGACTCCATTGAGCAAAGCCCCTACTCCGACGGATTGAAAAAGCATGTTGTTGGCTCAAATGTGTCTACTGCTGAGTTGGCCAGACGAATGAGTGCTGGTATCAAGTCTTCCAGTCTTGCCATCATCAAAGGCTCTGGCTGTACAATTGGATATGAGGCTGAGATAAGGGAGACATGGGCCCTGAGTGGGATTCCACCTAGTGGCACCAATTTCATGGAGGCTAGCAGTTCAAAGAGGCCCCAAACTGATTAGCGATATTTGTATTCATGATAGGGTATAATAAAATTGTTGACACTGATGTTGCTTTGTATTGCTTATACTAGTGTTGACACCATGATTTTGAGGTGACTCATTGATAAGACTCCAGTTGTTGCTTTGGATGTGACTGATCCTTAAGCCAAAACTTTTCAAAATCTTTACAAAACTATGCATTTCTCTTTCCGAAACCTTTCGAAAAAACATTTCGAAAATTATTAAATATCTTTCCAAAAATCTCACAAAACACTCTGTCCAAAAGTAACACAAAGATCAAAATCGAAATCACAACTGTAATATCTGTGCCCAGATTATTTAGATAAATATAATTAATGTAAATTATATATGTAATCTTGATAATAAGATTAATGATATGAAGAGAACTTGTATTGAGTACTCTCTCAGATATTGGTAATTATCTTTGGCTTCCCTATTGTGTGATATTTTAAACATTTGTGCTCCATGTGTGTGGGAGTGGGACCCAGAAGAATTCTAGTTAAAATAATGCACAGTGAAAATTTTATTTCATTTTCTTTTCTTCTTTCCTGCCATACCGTGGCCATACCCTACACAACCCGAACCATGCTTCTGCCATTCCTCTACAGTCCCGCTCCATCCCTACAATACCACCTGAGATTTCAAGCGGCGGATGGCGGTGACTTGCAAAAGAGGATGATGACGAGTGGAGGACGAGATAAAAGAAGGCAAGGGACGGTCATCTGGGAAGGAAAGAGAGAGCAGGGGAGAAAGAGAAGTGAGGGACAGAGAGAAGGGTTGCACCTCTTGTAGAGAGGCTCGTCGGAGGACCAAGGGAGTCCCAGAGCTCGTTGGAGTAGTAGGCAAACCGTTGGAGGAGAGAGCGGATTGTCAGAAATCTCAAAAGTGTACGCATCCTCCTTCCCCCCCTTCTCTCTGTTTAAGTGTATGAAAATTTTAATTCAATTACTGCAAGTGCACAATGTGGTTAGAGACGACATTTCCATTTGGGATCTTATCCATACGTCGGCCGAGCATAGGGATGCTTTTCTTAGGTTCTTTCAAGTAGCCCATGTATGCCAGAGTATAGAGCCTGCTACTGTAGAAAACATGGTAGGAATGATCACTACAACTCAGGTCATCTCCTTCTCAAGCCAAGAGCTACCTCCTTCTGGCACTAATCACAACTCTCCCTTGTTCATCACCGCGCAATAACAAAGTCTTCGCATCCCTCTCACGCTGGTGGACAATGGAGCAGGCCTTAATGTCTGCCCCTTGCACACAGCAAATGCACTCGGATTCAAGGCCGAGGATGTTATACCAGCTGTGAAAGGGATGACAGCTTTTGATAATACGCATCATGATGCGCTCGGGATCCT